>JAKSZT010053887.1:8586701-8599990 GCA_026826555.1 Tolypeutes matacus | reverse complement strand
CTCTGGCAAAGGGGCGAGAGAATTTTATTTTCTGGGGATTTGGCTGCCTGGAGCCCCTTGCACCTTGGGTGAACAAAACAGCTGGAGTGAATCGGCACCTGGTGGAAGGGAAGGGTGAATCAGTTGAGGGAGTTATTTTACCTAGCTGCTCAGGGATAAGCCCCGGGTCCCGTGGAGCTGGGAAGATGGGGCACTCTCCAAAAGAGGGAGGGTTCTGGTGGAGGACAGGGAGGGGAATTTTTTTGCCATCGATTTGGCTGCCTGGACCTCCTCATAGCTTTGGGGAGCAGATAAGCCGGCTTGAAGCAGCACCAGGCTGAGGGGAGAGGCGAATCTGCTGAGGAAACCTGATTTACCCAGCAATCTGGTGACGCTGGGGCTTGGCTCCAGAAGGAGTGGAGTCAGCCTTCTTTAGCATTCTGCACTAACTAACACCAGAGCTCCAGCACCCCTGGGGAGTCCAGGAAGTGGGATGTGCTTGATTAGTTTCCACGAGCCCAGATAGTGTCCCCTCCGTGAAGGGGGTGATCTAGAGGAGGACTTATTTTGGGTCCTGTATTTCGCCAAAAAAAAAAAAGAGAGAGATGGTCACTTCAATAAATGAAAAATAAATTCTCTTTAATTTAGTTTAATAGCTAAAAGCTGTTTCAGGACTTGCATATAGAATCCTGTGGGGAAATTGATTGATAAACACAAACAAGCAGAGAGGATCCATGCAGACCCTAGGGGAATCATTGATCCTCCTTAGCTCTGTTTGACTGCTTGCCTGGGTGGTTGTTTGGTTTTTCTCACTTATTTGTTGTCTCTTGCTTTTCTTTCCTCTTAACTCCTCTCTTTCTTTTTTCTTTCGTTTTTTTTTAAAATTAGGTGCTGCTAGCTTGTCACTTCGTTGCTGTGCTTCTTCTTCAGTAATTTCCCATTCTCTGTCTATGTTGATTTTGTATTCCAAACTATCGCTTATCCTTCCTTCATCTTCCTGCCTTCTACTTTCTGTTGTGGCTCTTATATACCACATTTTTTTCATATGCCCACAACTTAAAGGTGTCAATTTCTATTCCATCTATTTTGTTTTCTTCTTTTTTTATTAATATTAACTTTTTCCTTTCAGCTCTCTCTTCACTATTTCTCTCCCTCCTCATAATTATAACCTTCTAAATCAATATATATAGATATTCTTCGATTTGGTTTCCCAGTCCATTGTAGGAACTCCACTTTTTTTCCGATTATGCTACACTGCCTACATGAGTTAAATATTCATTTCATTAAGTCTCATTTGGTCCTTCTAACTTTTACCAATATTACTATTATCCTTCTTCCTTTCTCACATCTTTGGATTCCTCTGGCCCTAATCTTTTGCCTTCAAGGGAACATAGAAAGAAGCAAGGAAATAAAATAAGAAGGAAAAGTGACAAAGAGAAAACTTAACACACACGCAGAACCACCAGCTAAATAAAACTCTAGAGCAGAGAGAGAAGCTAATCAACTGAATAAACCCATCAAGATAAAATGAAGACTAGAGGGCAACAAAAAATTACAAATGACACTGAGAAACAGGAAAACATAGACCAGTCCAATGAACAAACTAAAAACCAGGAAGTGATGCAGAACATTGAACAACTAATCAAAGATATCCAAACAAATATCATGGACTAACTTAAAGAAGTGAGGGAAGAGATTAAGGATATAAAGAAGACACTGGGAGAACATACTGAAAAAAATTGTAAACATGCCTAAAAAGATAATGGATATGATGGTGATCAATGGCACAATCCAAGAAATAAAAAAGATGCTGGATTCACATAACAGCAGATTTGAACAGGCAGAAGAAAGAATTAGTGATGTGGAAGACAATACATTTGAAATCAAACAGAGAGTAGAACAGATAGACAAAAAGATAGAAAAAATCCAGCAGGGACTCAGGGAATTAACTGACAACACAAAATGCACAAACATACACATTATGGGCATCCCAGAAGGAGAAGAGAAGGGAAAGGAAACAGAAGGACTGTTGAAGGAAATAATGGCTGAAAACTTCTCAACCCTATTGAGAGAGATAGATATGCAGATCCAGGAAGCACAGCAACCCCAAATAGTATAAATCCTAACAGGCTAACTCCAAGACATATACTTGTCAAAATGTCCAATGCTCAAGATAAAAAGAAAATACTCAAGGCAGCAAGAGAAAAGAGAACCATCACATACAAGGGAAGCACAATAAGATTAAGTGCTGATTTCTCAACTGAAACCATGGAGGCAAGAAGACAGTGGTATGACACAGTCAAAATACTAAAAGAAAAAAAACTTCCAGCCACAAATTATCTATCCAACAAAAGTGATATTCAAAAATGATGGAGAGTTCAAAATATTCACAAATAAACAAAAATTAAGAGACTATGTCAATAAGAAAACTGTACTTCAAGAAATACTAAAGGAAGTTCTACTAGTTGAAAGAAAAAACAAGGGAGAAAGAGTTGGAGGAGAGTTTAAAAACAATGAAAAAGACAAAAACAGAAACAAAACAACATATGACATACACTAACCCAAAGAAAAAATGGCTGAAGTAAGAAATTCGTTATGAGTAATAACACTGAATGTTAACAGATTAAATTCACCAATCAAGAGACACAGATAGGCAGAATGGATAAGGAAACATGATCCATCTATATGCTGTCTACAAGAAACCCACCTTTGACCCAGGAATTCAAGGAGACTGAAAGTGAATACCTGGAAAACCATTTTACAAGCTAACAATAGCCAAAAAAGGGCAGGAATAGCTATTCTAATATCAGAAAAAATAGACTTTAAATGCGAAACTATTGTAAGAGACAAAGATGGACACTACATATTAGTAAAAGTGATAATCTCTTAAGAAGAGAGAACAATCATCAACATTTACGCACCTAATTGGGGTGTTTCAAAATACATGAGGCAAACTCTGGAAAAACTTAGAGTAGAAATAAATGCCTCTACAATTATAGCAGGGGACTTTAATACACCATTATCATCATTAGACAGAACATCTAGATAAGAATCAATAAAGAAACAAAGGCTCTCAACAATACATTAGAGGACCTGGATTTAATAGACATATACAGAACACTACACCCAAATACAGCAGGATTTACATTCTTCTCGAGTGCACATGGATCATACTCAAAAATAGACCACATGCTAGGCCACAGAACAACTCTCAATGAATTCAGAAAAATTGAGATTATACAACGTAATTTCTCTGATCACAACGGAATGAAATTGGAAATCACCAAGGGCCAGGGAAACAGGTTAGGCACAAGGATATGGAAGTTAAACAACACACTCTTAGACAAACAGTGGGTCAAAGAGGAAATCTCAAAAGAAATCAGTAACTACCTTGAAACTAATGAAAACAACACAGCATATCAAAACCTATGGGATGCAGTGAAAGCAGTCCTGAGAGGGAAGTTCATAGCCATAAATACATATTTTAAAAAAGAAGAAAGGGCTAAAATTGAAGACCTAACTGCACACTTGGAGGAATTGGAAAAACAACAACAAACTAAACCAAAAGGAAGTAGAAAGAAGGAAATAACAAAGATTCGAGCAGAACTAAATGAAATAGAGAATAAGAAAGCACTAGAAAAAATAAACAAAACCAAAAGCTGGTTCTTCGAGAATATCAATAAAATTGACAAACCCTTAGCCAGACTAACAAAGAAAAAGAGAGAACAAATGCAAATACATAAAATAAAGAATGAGCAAGGTGATATCACTACTGACCCCACAGAAATAAAGAATATCATAACAGGATACTTTGAAAAATTATATGCCAACAAGAATGATAATTTAGAGGAAATGGACAAGTTTCTAGAAACTCACAAACAACCTGCATTGATGAAAGAAGAAATAGATGAACTCAACAGTCCAATTACAAGTAAAGAGATAGACTCAGTCATCAAAAACCTCCTAACTAAGAAGAGCCCAGGACCACATGGCTTCACAGCTGAATTCTACCAAACATTCGGAAAGAGCTAACACCAATTCTGCTTAAGCTCTTCCAAAAAATAGAAGTAGAAGGAATATTGCCTAACTCATTCTACGATGCCAACATTACCCTAATACCAAAACCAAATAAGGTACCACAAGAAAGGAAAATTACAGACCAATTTCTCTAATGAACCTAGATGCTAAAATCCTCAACAAAATACTTGCTAATCGCTTTCAACAACATATCAAAAGGATTATACACCATGACCAAGTGGGTTTCATCCAGGTTATGCAAGGATGGTTCAATATAAGAAAATCAATCAATGTAATACACCACATAAACAGATTGAAAGAAAAAAATCACATGATCATCTCTATAGATGCAGAAAAAGCATTTGACAAAATACAGCACTCTTTCCTCATAAAAACACTACAAAAGATAGGAATAGAAGGAAACTTTCTGAATATGATAAAGGGTATATATAAAAAACCCAAAGCTAACATCATTTTCAATGGTGAAATCCTAAAAGTCTTCCCTCTGAGATCGGGAACAAGACAAGAATGTCCACTATCACCACTCCTATTTAACATTGTTTTAGAAGTACTTGCGCGAGCACTGAAGCAAGAAAAGGGCATAAAAGGCATCCAAATTGGAAAAAAAGAAGTAAAAATTTCATTATTTGCAGATGACATGATCCTATACATAGAAAGCCCTGAGAAGTCTACAACAAGGCTTCTAGAACTTATAAAGGAGTTCAGTAATGTTGCAGGCTATAAGATCAATGCTCAAAAATCAGTAGCATTTCTGTACATCAATAATGAGCAAACTGAGGAGGAAATCAAGAAAAAAAATACCTTTTACAATAGTAACTAAAAGAATCAAATACCTAGGAATAAATTTAACTAAAGATGTAAAGAACTTATAAACAGAAAACTACACAATACTGCTAAAGGAAATCAAAGAAGTCTTAAATAAATGGAAAATATTCCCTGTTCATGGATAGGAAGACTAAACATCATCAAGATGTCAATCCTACCCAAACTAATCTACAGATTTAATGCAATCCCAATAAAAACTAACACTGTATTTTTTAAGGAACTGGAAAAACTAACCACAAAATATATTTGGAGAGGTAGGAGGCCCCGAATTGCCAAAGACATATTGAAAAAGAAAAATGAAGTTGGAGGTATCACATTACCTGACTTTAAAGCATACTACAAAACTACAGTGATCGAAAATGCATGGTATTGGCACAAGGATAGACCTACTGACCAATGGAACCAAATTGAGAGTTCTGATATAGATCCTCGCATATACAGTCATCTGATATTTGACAAGGCCATGAAGCCCACTCAGTTGGGAGAGAATGGCCTCTTTAACAAGTGGTGCTTGAAGAACTGGATATCCATATCCAAAAGAATGAGAGAAGAATACCATCTCACACCTTATACAAAAATCAACTCAAGATGGATCAAAGATCTAAATATAAGAGCCAAAACCATAAAGACCTTGGAAGATAATGTAGGGAAGCATCTACAGGACCTTGTAATACGAAATGGTGTCATGAACTTCACACCCAAAGCATGGGCAGCAAGAGAAAAAATAGATAAATGGGATCTCCTCAAAATTAAAAACTTCTGCACCTCAAAGCATGTTTTTAAGAAAATAAAAAGGCAGCTTACCCAATGGGAGAAAATATTTGGCAACCATATATCTGATAGGAGCCTAATATCCTGCATATATAAAGAAATCCTACTTCTTGAAAATAAAAAGACAAACAACACATTAAAAAAATGGGCAAGTGACCTGAAAAGACACTTCTCCAAGGAAGAAATACAAATGGCTAAAAGCACGTGAAAAAATGCTCAACATAGCTTGCTATCAGGGAAATGCAAATCAAAACTACAATGAGATACCATCTTACACCCATCAGAATGGCAGCTATTAAAAAAACAGCAGAACTAAGTGTTGGAGAGGATGTGGAGGAATAGGAAGCCTCATCCACTGCTGGTGGGACTGTGGTATGGTCCAGCCACTGTGGAGGACAGTTTGGCCGTTCCTCAGAAAACTAACAATAGATCTTCCATATGATCCAGCCATTCCACTGCTGGGTATATACCCAGAAGAACTGAAAGCAAAGACACAGATATATGCACACCAATGTTCATAGCGGCATTGTTCACCATTGCCAAAAGTTGGAATCAACGCCAGTGCCCATCAACAGATGAATAGATAAGCAAAATGTGGTACATACATACAATGGAATATTACTCAGCTGTAAGAAGGAATAAAGTGCTAACACATGGAATAACGTGGAGGAATCTTGAAGACCTTATGTTGAGTGAAGCAAGCCAGGCATTGAAGGATGAACAGTATATGACCTTACTGATTTGAATTGAGGAAAGTGAGCAGTCTCTGAGAACCATTGTCTGAAAGATAGGTTAACAAGGGAGAGAAAGAGAAGATAAGGCTGTAAGCCATAACCCATATAGACATAACCTATGGTAAAGGGATAGTGTGTAGTTGCATATTGAAGGATAGGACAGATTGGTAGTGATATTACTGGGTTTGGGGATGCAGGGTTGACAGGTGGATAGATTAGGAAGGGCCGGTTGGAATATTCAAGGCATGTAACTATGAATCTTGTCATTCCATGAGTCAAGACAGGGGAGTGTTATATGCCCCAGGGGGATGGGGAGGAAGGAACAGTTAAACTCAAATGGGGTATTTAGTGGACATGGGAAAGGTTTTTCATTACCTTACAGTAATGGACACAGGATATGGTAAATATCATCAAAACTTATTAAACTGTACCGTCTAATTTGTAAACTATACTATAAACCATTGACTATGTTTAGATGCTATATTTTACTATCTGTATAACAGTTATAACAATGTTAACATCCTTAAAAAAAAATTAGTTTTAATATGGGGTGGGGAAGGGGGAGCGTGGTTGGGTATGTTGGAGTCTCTAGTATTCCGTGTGTGACTTTGCTGTGACCTAAAACTTCTTTAAAAATTAAATGAAAATTTGGGAGACACTGGGGAATGAGAGGGGGAAGGTGTCATGGTACACTGGACATCTGATAATACAGTGATAAAAGGAAAAAAGAATAATTTTTAATTTTTTTTTTAAGAAATGGAATTTCCTTTGTTTTTTTTTTCCATTTTTTTTTAATGTCCCACTCCACTAATTATATTTTGTTTTCAGGTTTTTTTGGTTTGTTGTTGTTTTTTTTTCTGAGTTTCCTTTTGTTTATCTCTTGCATTTGAGCTTATCATTGTTGTTTCTTTTTCCTGTTAATTGTATTTGGTTATTATATGGGCTTCATGTTCAGGGAAGGTTTAGATCACAGAAGGGCTACAATGGGGTCTGCAGAGGATCAATGGTGGGGGGTGTCTGGGAGGGGGGATTCATGGGAGTAAGTTCATCTGAATATACATGAAAGATATATAAAATTGTTCAAATGATCAAAAGATGGGGCAAGGGCATGGTGGGTGGATAATCACTCAATAAATGAGGGAATGCTGAATTCTCAGTCTGGAGAGCTCTGACACATTCTCCAAGGGAGCAGCAACAGTTCTCTGAGTTCAGGGACAATGTCTTTCAAAAGAGGATGGCGCACTGATGAGTTCTTGTTATTGATGACTAGCCTTATGAGTCTTCGCTCTTGTAATTGAAATTTAACCTACTGTTATGGGGTGCCTAAGTGTTGCCACCTGAGAGCCTCCTTGTTGCTCAAATGTGGCCTTTCTCTAAGCCAAACTCAGCATATGAATGCATTACCTTCCCTCCAACATGTGACATGACTCCCGGGGATGAGCCTCCCTGGCAATGAGGGATTAATACCAAGTGCCAACTAGCAACATGATTGGAAAAAGACCTTGAATAAAAGGGGGAAAAGGTAAAGACAAATGATTTCATGTGCCTAAGAGACTTCAAAGAGAGTTGGGAGGTCATCCCAGAGGTAACGCCCACGCACATGTCAGTAGGATCTCATAGAACACCAAAGTGGATATCGCCCCACACAGAGGGGCTCCTGAGGGCTCTGGAGACACCCAGGTCCTATATAAAGGGGGATAGCCCCAGAGAATGATGCCTTATCTGTGGGCTCTACTTTGGAATCTGCGCTCCTGAGAGTGACAGAGTTGGACTCTAATATGTTCTCCCTGCACATGGTTCATCAGTCCCTTCTATTCAAACCTATATGTGATGCTGGAGTTTTTAGGTGTACTTCCAGAGACTCGAGCCTCTGGCCTACCTATGTGCCAGCTGTTCCTGGAATCTCGGTGGAGCTGCAACTCCTCCCCTATAGCTCAGTGGACTCATCCACATCACCTGTCGAGGAGATGACGCGAGGTAACGGTCATCCAAGGGAATGGAGAGGGCCTGCAGCTGCAGGTAGGAAAATCTCACATACCATACCCATGGGATATAAGCCCTCTCTCACTTGGAGGTGGAGTGGACATCACCATCCCAGTCCCCTCAGGATTGGGGGAAGAACTATGGACTAGAGTGGACTTAATGGTATTCTGTTGTACACATATTATGATTCTATCAATGGAAGAAATTATAACAATGAGGTGGAGCCTGTGGCCACTGGACACTTTCGGGGCTGGGAGAGGAAGTGCAGTTGAAATACAGGAGCTTTTTCGGGACTTAGGGGTTGTCCCAAGTGCCATTGTGGTGACGGATTTAGGCCATTTTAAATCAGCACATACCATTCAGAACTGTGTGGGAGAGAGTGTGGTCTATGATGTGAACTGTGGTCTATGCTTGGTGGCAAGGCCCCAGGATGTGTATATCCATTTAGGTTGATGAGCCACACTGATGGAGTATGTTTGTGTGGATTTTGTGGGAGGTGTGGGAGGTGGGGAACATGGGAATCCCTGTAATTTCTGTGTAATATTTAGATAATCTAAGCACCTTTAAATGTATATATATATATATAACATTTTTGTAAGCAAATGCACATATATGCATATATATTTATATATCATTTTACAAATATTCGTATGTATTGTGAAAAATTTGATTTTTACCCACAATAAATAAAAAAAAAAAAAAAAGAAAGAAAAAAAATCACATGGGAACTATTAGAGAGCAAATTCTTGGGTCTCACCACTGGAATACTCAATCACAGGAACTCTTGAAAAAGAAGAATGAAGTTAGAGGACTCACTCTTCCCTATCTTTACAAAAAAACAGTACAACAGTAATCAAAACAGCTTGATACTAGCACAAGGACAGACATATAGAACAGTGAAATAGAACAGAGAGCTCAGAAATCAACCCTCACATTTATGGCCAACTGATTTTTGGTAAGAGGGCAAAGACCACTTAATTGCGAAAAAACAGTCTCTTCAGAAAATGGTATCGGAAAACCTGGATCTCCATTTGCAAAATCAAACAAACAAACAAACAAACAAAAACAGAAGGAGGAGGGCCCATTCTTCACACTTTATACAAAAACCAACTCAAAATGGATCAATGACCTAAATACAAGAACAAAGGCTATAAAACTCCTAGAAGAACATGTATGGAAGCTTCTTCAGGACCTTGTGCTAGGTAATGATTTCTTAAACTTTACACTCAAAGCACAAACAACAAAAGAAAAAAAAATGGATAAATGGACCTCATCAAAATTAAAAACTCTTGTGTCTCAAAGAACTTTATTATGGAAGTAAAATGACAATCTACACAATAGGAAAAAATATTTGGAAACCACATATCCAATAAGGGTTTATTATTCAGAATATGGAAAGGAATCCTTAAACTTAACAACAGAAATATAAACAACCCAATTAAAAATGAGCAAAATACTTGAATAGACATCTCTCCAAAGATGATATATACATGGACATAAAGCACATGAACATCATCAGCCATCAGGGAAATGCAAATCAGTCTACGATGAGATACCATTTCACACCCATTAGAATAGCTGCTATTTAAAAAACAGAAAATAACAAGTTTAGAGAAGAAGCAGAGAAATAAGAAAACTCAGTCATTGCTGGTGCCAATAAAAATGGTGCAGCTGCTGTGGAAGACAGTTTGGTGGTACCTCAGAAAGCTAAGTATAGAACTACCATATGACCTGTCAGTCCCACTGCTAGGTATATAACCCAAAAATTGAAAGCAGGGACTCACATTTGTACACTGATGCTCATAGCAGCATTATTCATAGCTGCCAAAAGATGGATATATGTTTTTTTGATATTCACTCAGAAAGACCAGAGATTTTGTGTCAATACCATCTAGATTACTTATCCTAATTTTAATGTATCACTGAAAGTGCTGAAAGCAAGCAGGAAAATTTGATAGCCATGATCTGAGGTATTGAAAAAGCAAAAGGAAATCATTAAGGAAAAGATGGTTGCAGTGGATATGCTACTTTTAGAAAAGCAATCATTTGTTTTAAGTAAAAAATGAAAGCTGAAAAATGGTATGATACTCTAAAATTTAGCACGTGTTAAAAGATTATGATCATTTTTTTAATAAATAAAAGTTTAAGTATTAAAATAATGCCAGTTCTTGAGGTTAGTTTAGTTGTTTGAGATTAAGGGAATAAAAGAGGCTAGAAGAATTTCTATCATTGCAAAGATATTAATGTTGTGTATACTTCATATTGGTAACAAATTCTTTTTTCTTTGCAATGGAAATAATTTTTTGCAGGAGAGAGGAATTATAAAAGAAAGCTAGTTTAGACTATAGTGCTGAACAAAATTATTTTTAAAATTGTGGTAGTTTGAAGGATGTTGCTGATACCAGCTGGTGGAAGAGTGATAATTGGGTGATATGTTGGCTCTAAAAGTGGTGATTTTCAAAGTGGTTGTTTTGGTGAGATGAAGGGTAAAGTGGTGACTTTGTCAGAATTACCTGGAAGCCTTTTATTAAACTACTCATACTCCTCAATACTCTTTTCTCTCCCAATATCTGTTTCACATGCCATCCATAAAGAATACTGCCTTAGAATAAGTTAAATCTAAGAATTGGTCTTTAAGAATGACTTAGCTGTTTGTATTGTTATCCCATCTGTAGTGTTCACGAATCTGTGCAAGAAGAAAATATCACATATTGGCTCAATTTCAATATCACATGTTTCTGTGCAAATAGAGGAAGAAAGGAAACCTGATTATTATCACACTGACTTTTTTTGGTTTCTGTAGCGTTTTGAGATTATTTATGAACCCCCCCCAAAATAAGGATTATGTTTGTAAACTGGTCTGTTCCTCTGGGAGTGATATCCTTTGATTGCATTAGATTCAGCTGAGATGTCTTTGATTAAATTATGTTAAGATTAGCACTTTGATTCCATCACGTCAGTAGGGTGTAACTCAGGTTAAGTCCCTGCTTGCTTGGTGCAGCCCTTTGGAAGTTTTATATAATTATGAATTCCAAAAATCTGTATTGAATCATGCTTGTAAACTGATCTGTTAATCTGGGCATGATTAAGTTGTGATTAGGGCATTGACTGGGCCATGTCAGAACCCAAGAAGCCTGAACCAGCAGCTGTCTTGCTCCAACACGTGGCAATGGACTTTGGTGAGGGAAGAAAATTATGCTTTATGGCCTGGTAACTGTGGACTTCTACCCCAAATAAATACCCTTTATAAAGACCAACCAATCTCTGGTATTTTGCATGAGCACCCCTTTGACTGACTAATACACTTGGTGTGCTGATATAAATGGGCACTCACTCAAGAAGACACAGAAGAAGATACAGGAAGAGTGAGAGCTCTGAACACACAGCAAAGGAGAAAACTTTGATTCTGCAGCCCTGCAAAGAGAGATGAGCCATTCACCTGAGGAAGCCTTGAGAGACGAGTCCTATGCCAGCCTACAGCTGAGATCAGAAGCTGGGCCCATGTAGCCTTAAGAGGAAGAAGGAAGGAGAAACCAGGCAGAGATTGCATGCCATCTTGCTTCAACACATGGCAACAGTCTTTGGTGAGAAAGTACTTTTCTGGTGCCTTGAGTTGGACTCTTTAGGGCCTTGTAACTGTAAGCTTTTACCCCAAATAAATACCCTTTATAAAAGCCAACAGAATTCTGGTACTTTGCATCAGCCCCCCTTTGGCTGACTAATATAGTTTCTCTTGTGGTCTAACATGGCAGGATTTTTACACCAATAATGGATTTTTTAAATCTCCAAATATTTATGTCTTTTTGTTTTTCCAAATCAAGTTACAATGGATAAAAAAAGGTGAGATGAGGGGGGCATAGGAGAGTTTAGAGGACCTGCCTTGGCCTGGCAATGGATCTTTGTAAGAAAGACTCCTCTGAAAATGAAGTCACATATTGGTTGTTTAAAAAACCTACCTCTGGGAGGAGAAGGATGAGAAGAGAGGGCAGGAAACAGACACAGAGAATTGTCCAGCGAATGGACACAAAAACAATAAAAATGGGGGAGGGGTGGTTAAAAATGGATAAAAGTAAATAAATAAATAAATCTTAAAAAACAAACAAACAGATACGAAGGGGGCAAGATGGCGTTGGTGTAGGAGGGCGCACACTGCAAGCTCCCAGAGCAAGGCGGCTTGTGGACGGGGTCCTGCCCGGGGGTCTGTGCTGTGCACGCGTGGAGTGAGAAGCTTGGGATATCTATCTGCGCGGATCGGCGGCGTGGACCAAACGGTGGAGATTCGTGAGTTTTGAGGCTGCCGGTGGAGGTTGGCACAGGCGGCTGAGCCCCGCGGTTACGGAAATAAAAAATAAAACGGCCATTTGGAGCCGCGGGCGGGGGCGAAAAAGTTTTATTTTCTAGGGAGCTGGCTGCCTGGCGCCCCTTGGACCTTGTGTGAGCAGAGCAAACAAGCTAGTCAGCACCCGGTGAACCGGAGGGGGGATTTTGGTCAGGCAAAGCAGCTGATCTCCCTAGCCACCCAGGGATAAGACCCGGGCCGCTGCGGAGCCAGGAGGAAGGGACACTTCCCAAAGAAGGGAGGGTTCGGTTGGAAGACAGGGAAGGGTATTTTATATTTTTAGACATCGATCTGGCTGCCTGCACTGCCCCATAGCTTTGGGGAGCAGATAAGCCGAACTGAAGCAGCACCAGGCTGAGAGCAGACGCGAATCTGCACTCAAACTGATTTACTGAGCAGCCCGGTGACGCTGGAGCTCGGCGCCAGAAGGGGCGGAATCCACCGTCTTTAGCAATCACTGACTAACATCAGAGTTTCAGCTAACCTGGGGAGTCCAGAAAGAGGAACGTGCTTGATTAATTTCCACGGGCCCAGCTAGGGTCCCTTCCGTAAGGGGGTTGGTCTAGAAGAGGAATTATTTTGGGTCCTGCATTTGGCTAAAAAAAAAAAAAAAAAAAAAA
>JAKSZT010053887.1:8502507-8581701 GCA_026826555.1 Tolypeutes matacus | reverse complement strand
ATAATTATACATGGGACGTGGGCACCATGCATGAATCCCAAAGAGTTAATCTGGAAAAACAAACAAACAAACAAACAAACAAACAAACAAACAAACATTTTCTGCCTTAATCCTTTTGATTCATTCTCATTAACCATGTAATGTAAGTTTGTTAATATGCAATTTTTCAAAGCTATTGATTTTATGAATGGAAATGAAAGCCACCGCTTTAGACTTCTATATTCTAGTGTGAGAGGGACATGCTTTCAGTCTTGATTAACCTCTTCCTGGCTGTCAGCTCCATGTACTGCTCTACCCAATCTTCTCAGCTTCAGCCTTAATTAATGATCTGGCCAGCCCCAGTTCTTGCCTGTCCCCTTCTTCTCTGCTAAAGTCCTCTCTGATCCTTGGTACCAGCTGCCCTCCTGTCAGGGTTAAGAGCTGTTGTGTCAGGTCAAGTCAAATCAAGAACTTCTTTTAAAGTCTGCAAAAACATAGTAAATGCAGAGTCAATGCTAAGTCAAGGAATAGTCAATGCTGATGCAATAGATATAAACTGTGAATTTGAGGAATGAAGTGCACTTTCAAAAATAAGATATATAGCACACACTATCAGAACACAAGGTCCCTCAGACTAAATCAAAATCACCACTATGTGCCATTCTCTTGACATCTTTCTTAACATTTGTCATTTTCTCATACATTTCTTTGATTACTCAATTAATGTCTCAGATGTGTTTTATAAGGGCATGGTCTGTGGCTGTTTGGTTAGCTGTGTGTGGATTCAGTTCTCAGTGCTTATCTTAGTTTGCCAAAGGGCTGCCAATGCAAAGTACCAGGAATGGGTTGGCTTTTATAATGAGGATTTTATTTAGGGTAAAAGCTTACAGTTTGAGATCGTGAAATGTCCAAATCAAAGCACCATCAGAGATGTTTTCTCACCAAAGTCTACTGGTGAACTTGGTGTCCTGCCATGTGGCACAGTTTGCAGCTGATCTCTGCCAAGGTCCCTGCCTTCCCCTCCAGAATCTACCATCCCCCAGAGTTCAGCTGGGGGCAACCAGGCATAGGACTTGTCTTTTTCCAGGTTTCCCCTCTCAGTCTCAGCTGTTCCACTTTCTTCCTGAGTTCAGCTATGAACTATCAGGCATTTGGCTAATTTCTTCTTCCTCGAGCTGCACCGTGGGCCCAGCTTCTTGGCAGGTTTATTCTTATTTATTTATTTATTTATTTATTTATTTATTTTTGAGATACCGGAGTCAGGGATTGAACCCGGGACCTTGTACGTGGGAAGCAGATGCTCAAACCACTAAGCCACATCAGCTCCATAGGTTTATTCTTAAGCTTTGGCTGCTAACCATCCTCGAGTCCTCTCACTTTGCAGGATCAAAAAATGGCAGAGCTCCATTTTCCTGTGTCTGTCTCTCTGTGTCTCCATTTATATAAGACTCTAGTAAGAGGACAGAAACCCAACCTGAGTCACAGCTCACTGACTTAGTCCAATTAAAAGGGCTCCATACCCACAGGAATAGATTAATTCAAGAACATAATCTTTTTTGGGGATTCACCAAATTCTAACTGTCATAGTGCTTTATACATCGTAAGAGTTCAATAAATATTTGCTGAAGGAATAAATGAAAGCTGCAAAGACTGTCAATGTTTAGTACAAGGTACATGAGGAGGAATAGTTCTGAAGAAAGAAACATCACTAAGAGATGGGGGAGAAAAGAAAACTTAATCATATGGGGCAAGGTGAGTTTGAATTGGGCTTGGAATTATAGGTTGTATATGGAACTAGAGGTAGTATGTACGTAGAGAGGAACTTGTCTGATAATTCCAGTGAAGGGTGCGACATACTCAAAGGGAACAAGATGGACATATAAGGGATATGGGATGTTCTGGCCTAACTTGAACAGAAAATTCCTGTGAGGAACAGTAGAAGATGAGCTTAGACATATGAAGTGGACAGGTGGTGGAGGCAGCCTTGGATCAATGATGTGCAGGAGTTGGCTTGAATTAATTCATCAGAGCCTAGTATCCACATCTTTTCCCACCTTCATGAAATCAGCCATTGTGAGAGTATTTACACCATGGAAATGGACAAATGGTACAAATCAGGAATCCCCACCCCTATCTTGGAAAACTACTAGTGTTCTTTTTAATCCTACACCTAGTTCAGCCCAGCTTGCACTAACCTAATCCAGTATACTTTAGTCTAGTGAACATAGATTATTTTTAAGGCCTTACTTGTTAAAATAAGATTTAAGTAGTACAGTAGCAGAGGTGAATTCAACAATTGCATCCAAGGGAGAGGAACAACAGGAATGTGGGGTGGACCCAGAAGGAAAAGAGTGAATGTTTTGAGATGGTACAAAGGCAATTGAAAAAACCAACTGGTTCGCCTATGACGTGAAAGCCTTTAAATAGCCCTGAGAAATCTATGATCAACCTTTCTATTAGACATAGAACTGACATTGAATTGACCTAACTGACATCTGACACCTGTTTAAAAATTCACTCTTTCAAAATTCATGTTTATTTGGGAAACAATGAGGGATTACATGGAACAAATTTCAGTGTAATAAAAATTAAGAAATTAATAAAAAGCTATTTCTATGTTTATGGAGCTTACCAACTAGTAGTTGAGAAATCAGAAATGACAAATATAGCACTAGGGGTGCAACAAGAGACTCATGCAAATGGTTTCATCAAAACCCACTGAGGGGAGTAGGCAGGCTACCTAGAGGAGATAATGCTTGACCTGGGTCTTCAGGTTTGAGTATGAGTTCTTCAGAAGGTAGTAGAGAATGTCACACAATGTGTGAGATGTGGAGAGTGAATTTCAGGGGGAAAAACCCCAGCTTGAGCACAAGTTCAGAAACATTAAAAAGTTATATTTTGCACTTGGGGAAGAGCAAGTTGTCTGCTGCAACTAAATAGTTCTGTTGTAAAAGTGGCAGGACAGGAAGCTAAAAATGGAGGCTTGGGTCATTTCTTAGAAGACCAGGTGTGGTAGACTGTGGGTTGCCTATACAATATCCATTCCAAACCTTTTTTCTTATAAACGAAACCCCAATTTTATTCACAGAAAACATGTACCCAGGTAAAATCTGTATTTCTAGGACTTCTAAGGGTGGCCATGTTAAACAATTTTTCATGAGGTTCATTTGTTTAAACAAGTATTTATTGACTTCTTTTGTAAGACAGTCACTCTTCTAGGCACTGAGGATACAGCAACAAAACAAAACAAAACAAAAACAAAATGGGAAAACACACACAAAATTTGCTCTGGATGAGTTCTTTTTTTTTTTTTTTTCCAGGGGAGAGCGCAAACGCAGTCCCCCACTACCACAAATTATGCAGTCGAGTTTCCCGCATTTGGGGAAATCTCAGGGGTCAGCACATCCGGAGTGCAATGGATAAGCCTTGCCCTGGGAAAAGCACCTTCGTGATCATGGTATCTGCCCTGCTAGGTGAGTATGGATGAGCTTAATTTTAATGAGAGGGGAACAGATAGCACACCAGAGAGAAGATGAAAATATATAATATGTTATTTGGTGATAATTATTATGTGGGAAATCAAGCAGCAAAATTGTTTTACTTTTAAATAGGATGGTCAGGAAGAACCTCTTTGAAATGGTGCCATTTCCTCAAAGACTTAGAGGTGAGGAAGCAGTTTGTTGATTTCTGGGGAAAGAGAATTCTAGGGAGAAAGAACAGGGAATGCAAATATCCCAAGTCACGAGTGTACCTAAAGTGAACAAGGAACACCAAGAATAGTAGGAGAGGTGGTTAGAGATAAAATATGATGGTAGATGATGTCAAGTCCTTTGTATATTGGCTGGACTTTTGTTTTTACTCTAGAGAGATTGGAAGCCATTAGGAAGTTTTGAGCAGAGTAATGGTAAGCTCACTGGCAGCTGTATTGAGAGTAGACTGTAGGAGGAAGCAAGGTATTGGGCTGTTAGAGTCAATCATGTGAGAGATAATGGTGGCTGAGATCATGGTGGTAGTGGGGGGTGAAGAGAGAAATGATCAGAGTCTCAATATGCTGTATTTTGAAGATAGATGACTTGCTGAGAAATTGGATGTGGGATGTGAGAAACATAGAGCAGTTAAAGAAATCTCTGAGGTTTTGTTCTAAGATAATGATAGAATGAATTCCCCAGGAGAAGCTGGCTGGCTAAAGTAGGGCTGGAAATGCTCTCTTCTGACTGCTGAAATAATCACTTCTCCTTTTAAGGCCTTCAACTGATTGAATGAGACATCTATCATTACTGAAGCCTCTCTCTCCTCAGTTGATTGTAGATGTAATCAGCCATAGATTCAATCAACTTATTGATGATTTAATTCCATTAAATGTCCTCATTCTAACAATTAGGCTAGTGCTTGCTTGAACAAACAACTGTGCACCATTACCTGGCTACGTTGGCATATGAACCTAATCATCACACCATGTTAAAGAGTTCAAAGAAAGGAGGGAAGATTATCAAAGGAGATTTAGAAGGAACAGTGAGTGAGGTAGGAGAAAACCAGAATATGTAGTACTGGAGGTCAAATGAAGAAATTTTCAAAGAGGATAGGGAAAGAAGAGACCTGAAAATGACCATTGGATCTAGTAATCTAGAGATCATTGGTGAACTCAGCAAGAGAAGTTTTGGTGGAGTGGTGGGAGCAATCTAGTTTGAATACAGTCAAGAGAAAATAGGAAGAGAGGTATTGAAGTCAGTTACTATACACAACTCACTCTTTCAAGGAATTGTTCTATAACCATTAATAATTCAAATGTTTTTTGATGTTCTTTTTAAACTGGAAACATTTCAGCATATTTATTTATTGAAAAGAAATACACAGAGACATGGAGCAAAATTCTTGGGTGGATGAAATGGAAGGAGTTCTTGTACACAAGAGAAAGTTTTGGTCTTGTCGATGCCATTCCGTACATTGTAACCTAAAGGCAAAGCTTCATCCAGTCTTGAAGCTGGTAAGTGAGGAGATATGGTTATGGAAGCTTATATAAATGTTCTATTGCTTGCCACAGGTTTCTCAGAGAAATACAAAGCAAGATCATCAGCTGAAAGTGAAGATGTGTTATAGGGAAATGGAAGTTTAAACAGAAGAGTACAAATGAACTAGTCTTTCCCGGTTAGTGGGGAAATGAATGGACCAGGAAAGATCACTGGACAGCATGAAGAGTCCTTTCCTTTCTCTCCTGCATGAACTGTGGTTGCAATCATCAAGGCAGAGTAGCGATTTTGCAATCATGACTCCAATGTGAAGACAAAATCTACTTGTGAGTAGATAGAAAATTCCCTTAATTTATTCTGGCAGTTTGGAGCCATTCTACCTTTACTTTGCTGCCTACCTCTGGACTTCACAATCCATGTGAAAAATAAAATCCCTATTTGGTTAGTCTTTGGTAGGGAGATCTCTGAAATTAATCCTAATGAATACTCTAGGGTTGAACTTATTTGCAGATGAAAGAAAGTCACTGAAATATTTGAATAAGGATTTGAAGTGAGTAGTACTGAGATTTAGATCACTCTGGTGTGGCAGTTGCATTTTCCCAAAGTGTATGTTGCCTGTATTCCTTGATAACCCTGGTTCTTGGCTTAGCATCATAAGACATTTGCTACCTAATGTAGAACCTATTGCTGTTTTTGGCAAGAAGCAGATTTATTCAATCAAAACTCCTTGCAATACAGTGTTTTCTGCTGTGAAACTATTAGATGATTACAGTTGTGTCAAAGTTTGCCTGGGAATAAATTGCTGTAAATCTTCAAATTTATAAAGTAGACTTTAAGTTCCCACTGTGGACTTTGGACACCTTGTCAATGATACCATCTAGGCAACTGTCAGAGTAAATAAAGGTTGGCATTTGAAATATGATACATGTTCTCTTTTAGTATTCAAGAGCCCATATTCATATGATTTTGTCAATGCATAAGTCAAAAAATAATCATTTCTTGCTACATTGACAAATATAGACTAAAACAAATAGAATTATTTTGGTAATATTTAAAATTAGCATGGTAATAATCTTTTTCATTAACTTTTTTTTTTTTTTTTCACCGGGAGGTACCGGCGATCGAACCCCGGTCTCTCCATATGGTAGACAGACGCAGAACCTTTTGAGCCACATCCGTTTCCCTTTTTCATTAACTTTTTCTAATTATGTCTGAAATTCTACAACTCAGTGTACATGTGCCACAGATAAGCATAACGGTGCTCTGGGCGGACTCTAAACGCTCGGTGCCGACATGACACATCTTCCTATATGGTGAATTATTTTCATCGCATTGAGTTAAAAAAAAAAACACATTTGTTTAAAATAAGTACCAATTTATTAAGTAACAAACTGTAAATTCTCATAATTTTGAAGATGCATAAATAAGACTAAAACCATGTAATTATCTAGAGACTAAATACCCAGATACCTCTCATATTTCATTCGTTTATTCTAAATGATGCTTTCCTATTTTGTGCCAGGCAGAGAATAAAGCAACAAACAAGAAAGGCAGGTCCTGCCCATAGAAAGCAAACGTATTTTGTTAAGCATTTTCAAAGGGTCAGTCACTGTGGGCCAGATCGTTGGCATACATTATACAAAGTCACTGCTCTTCTGCACCATTGCCTAGTGCAAGGCCATGCATCTGGCATGCCACAAATAACTGAATGTTTCTCTGGTTGAAAATAGTTCAAGGCATTTGGAAATGAGTGTAAAGTAGTCAGTCTCTTGTTGAACAGCCAACAGTAAATATATTTGAAATGTATTCATGCAACCTGAATATTGTAGCACCTATAAATGATGAAACTTTGTTCTAGATTTTAATTTTACCTTGTATGCAATGAACATTTAAGAAATAATTAGGCTTGAGAGAAAACTGCAGATAGAATGAAAATGGTAGGGACTGCTTTATTTAACTTTTTACTTAAGCCATCAAAATTATTACAGACTAAATAATGCTCCATCATTTTTTTTTTTTATCCTGAGGTTTATTACTTCGTTTGTGGACTTATCCTAGCTTCATTAATCATTTTTTTGCAATTTAGCATCGCTTGACTTTCAACAGTTTCTCTGTTTCCTACCACTTTTTCTTCAGAAAGTTCTTCAAAGATTTGATGACGAAAGTTGGAATTCATGACTAAAACGAAATATTTTGTTGTCATGTTCCAAGTGCCTGAATAACATATATATGAAATTTTATGAGTTGCATAGTTTTTTCTCTTTTTTTCCAATATCTTAGCTTTTGCATTGATGTTTCTCTTTTAGAAGGTATACCGTGTCATATGAATAATAAGAAAATCCATTTAAATCCACTTAAAGAATAATACTGATCTCAGGGTTCGAAAATGGATGATTTTATTCTAGTGCCTTTGCTTTTCAATATTTTCAAGTTGTTTTTTTAACCGACGAGAATGGTATTAATTAAAATAATATATGTTTAAGTTTTAAAAAGATATCTTGAAAAGAAATAATTAGTGTATGTTCTTTTAATCTTCTGCTAAACTGACCTGGGTGATAAGCATACATTTCAAACATTATTAGATATTTTTGAAGCAGTATCAAAATACGAGTTTAGTTATTATATCACTGAGTTCACCACTGTTTGATACTCAGTAGCATCAAACTTTATGGACTCATATCTAAGTGACCCTGAGAGCGGTTTTTCCTTTACTAAAGGACTTTTGATTAATGACCTCAACAAGGAAGGAAATGAAATTTCCTTGACAGATGCTAGCCAAAAAACTATCTCCTAGCCAACTGTCAGGGGGAGAAGGATGGGGAAAGAACCCAACAAACCACAGAGTAAGTAGTAGATAGCAGAGAATTCCATTTGCATATGAATAGACTGGAATTTCCCTCAAACTTAGAAAATCTCAGCATTTCTAATGACAAAAGAATTTCCTAAGCAAGACCTTCCTTTTCTTTAAACAATTCATTGCTGATATTTTTACCCTAAATACAGCTGCTATGTTGCTAAAAAGGGAAATATCTCTATATAAAGTTTTTTTTTTAAATCTTTTTTTTTATTAGAGAATTTGTCAGTTTACAGAAGAATCATGTAAAAAATACAGCATTCCCGTATACCTGCCTATTGTGGACACTGCACTAGTGTGGTACCTTTGTTATAAGTGATGGAAGAATATAAAAATAATACTATTAAAATAGCCTATAGTTTACATTATGTGTATTTCCCCCCATATACCAATCTATTATTAACACCTTGTATTAATGTCATACATGTGCTATAATTCATGAAAGAACATTCTTATACAATTAACCCCAGTCCATTGTCCACAATAGGGATCACTGTGTTATTCAGTCCCATGTTTTATTTTCTAACTTTCATTTTAGTATGTACAAATTCTGTACAAATTAAGCATCAGCTCCCCATTCTCTATCCCCATTCTTTCCCCTGGTAATCTATATTCTAGATTCTAACACTACAATTTTGATTACTACAATTAATTCATATCAGCATGATCATACAATTGTCTGTATGTGTCTGTCTTTTCATTCAGTGTAATTTCCTCATATTTATTCATGTTTTCACATGCATCAGGACCCTCATTCCTTTTTATAGTTAAATGATATTCCATTGTATGTTATATACCACATTTTGTTTATCCATTCATCACTTGATGAACATTTGGCTGCTTTCATCTTTTGCTGTTGTGAATAATTCCGTTATGAACATTGTTGGGAAAACAAATGTTTGAGTCCCTGCTTTCAATTCTTTTCTGTATATACTTAGTAGCAGGATTATCAGTCATATGGTAATACTATATTTAGCTTTCTGAGGAAATGTCAAACTGTCTTCCACAGCGGCTGTACCATTTTATATGCCAACCAGCAAGAAATGAGTTTTCTTATTTCTCCTCATGCTACCCAACACATAATTTTCTGTTTTTTAAATAGTAGCCATTCTAATGGGTGTGAAATGATATCTTATTTTTGCTTTAATTTGAATTTTCCTAGTAACTAGTGCTGCTGAGCATCTTTTCATGTGCTTTTTAGTCATTTATGTATATTCTTTGGAGACATGTCTATTCAAATCTTTTGCCCATTTTTTAATTAGGTTGTCTTTTTTTGTTGTTGAATTGTAGGATTTCTTTATATATTCTGGATGTTAAATTCCTATCAGTTTTCGGATATTTTCTACCATTAAGCAGGTTGTCTTTCTACTTTCATGACATAGTCCTTTGAAGCACAAAACTTTTTAATTTTGATAAGGCCCTGTTTATTTTTTCTTTTGTTGCTTCTGCTTTGAGTGTAAAGTCTGAGAAACCATTGCCTAACACAAGATCCTGAAGAGGCTTCCCTACATTTTCTTCTAGGAGCTTTATACTCCTGGCTCTTATATTAAAGTGCTTGATCCATTTTGAGTTAATTTTAATTTTTGTGCATGGTGTGAAATAGGGGTCTTCTTACTTTCTTTGGATATGGCTATCCAGTTCTTTTGCATATGTTTGTTGTCCATTTGTTCAATAGACTGTTCTCTCCCAACTCAGTGGACTTGGCAGCTTTGTCAAAAATCATGTGAGGGAAATGGATGTGGCTTAAGCGATTGAGCTCCCATCTACCACATGGGAGGTTCCTGGTTCGGTTCCTGGTGCCTTCTAAAGAAGACAGCAAGCTGGTGTGACAGGCAGGTATGGTAAGCTGACGCAACGTGATGACACAATAAGAGGCACAAAAAGAAAAACATAATGAGAGATGCAACAAAGCAGGGAATGGAAGTGGCTCAAGTGATTAGGTGCCTCCCTCCCACCTCAGAGGTCCCAGGTTCGATTCCCCATGTCTCCTAAAAGAAACAAGATCAACAGAGACAGCAACTGTGAACAATGAGGGGGTAGGGAGAAATAAATAAATAAAATAAATCTTAAAAAAAAATTCATTTGGCCAGGGAAGCTGGTGTAGCTAAGTGATTGAAAGCCGGCTTTCCACATATGAGTTAGCTCCTGGGTTCAATCCCTGGCCCTGGTACCTTAAAAAAAAAAAAAATCAGTTGACCATAGATGTGAGGGTCTTTTTCTGAACTCTTCGTTCAATTCCATTGGTCAATATATCTATCCTGTGCCGATATCATGCTTTTTTTTTTTTTTTAGCTGTTAAAAAGTCTTTTTATTGTAAATTTATAAAATAAATAGAAAACTAGATGGAAAGAAATTACAAATTTTAAACGAGAATGCAAGTCCAGGTTAGAATTAATATAATAAATTATAAAAAATAGATAGCATAGCAACAAACATTTATAAATGTAAATAGTAATTCTAATATAATATAAATTAAATATAACATAATTCTAATTTTTGTATTACAGCTCTATTGAACATAATAATCTCTAAGAATGAAATAAATTATTGATTTAGTTATTTAATTTTCATTTAGACCATAATTCTTTCTAGAAAATTAAATTCATATTTGGTAATTCTTCACATCGTTTTTGAAATGAATTATGCAGATAACAATTTGCCAACTCATAATTTTATGAGGCAGAAAAACTCAAAGTCTTTTTCAACAGTAATCATTCTAAATCATTATTGATCCAGATAGATTATTTTAATTAAAGAGTATGATTAAGAAAGGGTTATAGAAAAATGAAGCATCCAAAAATATATCTCTTCTCCAGCCCTCCTCAATTAAAAACAAGTGTTTATTTTGTATGAAAAAAATTACAGAATACTGATCACAGGAACAATTTGCCAGTTGCACTGAATAATTATTGTTCATATACTATAATGTTGTTATTTTGCATTTATCTGGTCTACTCCCACTCTTTTTTGGTTACTATTTGCATGGAATACCTTTCTCCAACCTTTCACTTTTAACTTGGTTGTGTCCTTATGTCTGAGGTGGATCTCTTGTAGACCATTCTATCAGTCTATGTCTTTTGATTGGAGAGTTCAATCCAATAACATTTAGTGTTATTACTGTAAAGGCATTGCTTACTTCACCCATTTTGTCCTTCAGCTCTCTTTTGTCATATCATTCTGTCTTCTTTTTTTCCTTTTCTTTCTTTTTCTTAGTTAGGCAAGTAAAAAGAATTTATTGGGAAATGGAGGAAAGAACAGAGCTTGCTGAAAAATGGGAAAGAAGGATGGAAATGAGCACTGAGATTTGGTGAAGGTTTCTCTAGGCAGAGAGAGTGGGTTCTGCCTTGTGCTGGTATCTTTTAAACTATTAATTATTCCTCCCCCTTGCTAATGCTAAGAGGAGAGGCCCCAGCTGTTATTGGCTACCCCACCAATGGTGTGGGCCAATGGTGAGGACTGTTTGGAATATCTGGGGCCATGGTATTTTGATGACTGTAGCTTTGGAATAAGCTGTAAGTCAGGAAGTGTGAGTCCTCCAAATTTTTTCTTCTATTTCAAGATGCTTTTGGCTTTTCGGGATCCCTTAACTTTCCAAATAAATTGAAAATTGATCTTTTAATTTCTGCAAAGTAGGCTGTTGGAATTTTGATTGGGATTGTGTTGATTATTGAAATTAATTTGGATAGAATTGACATCTTAATGATATTTAGTCTTTCACTCCATGAACACAGAATGTCTCCATTTATTTAGGTCTTCTTTGATTTCTTTTGGCAATGTTTTGTAGTTTTCTGTGTAAAGGTCCTCTACATCCTCGGCTAAATTTATTCCTAGATATTTGATTATTTTAGTAGATAATGTAAATTATTTTTTTTTCTTGATTTCCTCCTCAGATTGCTCATTGCTAGTGTATAGAAACACTTCTGATTGTGAGGTGTTACTCTTGTACCCCATCATTTTGTTGAAGTTGTTTATTAGCACAAGTAGCTTTGTTGTAGAATTTTTTGAAACTTTCTATTTAAAGGATCATGTCATCTGTAAATAGTGAACATTTTACTTTTGCCTTTCCAATTTGGATGTCTTTTATTTCTTTTTCTTACCTAATTGCTCAGACAAGAATTTCCACTACAATTTTGAATAACAGTGGTGATAGTGCTCATCCTTGTGTTGTTCCAGATCATAGAGGGAAAGCTTTAAATCTTTCACTTTTGAATGTAATGTTAACTGTGGGTTTTTCATAGATGCCCTTTATCATATTGAGGAAGTTTTCTTCTATTCCTATTTTTGAAGTATTTTTATCAAGAAAGGATGGTCGATTTTGGCAAATGCCTTTTCTGCATCAATTGAGAGGATCATGTGATTTTTCTTCTTCAATTTATCAATGTGGCTTATTACACTAATTGATTTACTTGTGTTGAACCACCCTTGCATACCTCGGATAAACCCACTTGATCATGGTGTATAATTCTTTTGACGTGCTGTTGTACTCACTTTGCAAATGTTTTGCTGAGGATTTTTGCATCTATATTCATAAGAGCAATTGCTCTGTAATTTTCTTTTCTTTTAGTATCCTTATCTGGCTTTGGTATAAGGATGATTTTAGCCTCATAGAATCAATTAGGCAGAGTTAGCTCCTCAACAAATTTGTGGAAGAGCATGAGCAGGATTGGTGTTAATTCTTCTTGGGATAATTGGTGGAATTCACTTGTGAAGCCATTTGATCCTGGGCTTTTTTTTTGTTGGGTGGTTTATGATGACTCATTCAATCTTTTCACTTGTAATTGGTCTGTTGAGGTCTTCTGTTTCTTCTAGAGTTCATGTAGGTTGTTCATGTGTTCCTAGGAATTTGTCCATTTTATCTAGGTTGTCTAATTTGTTGGCATATAGTTGTTCATAATATCCTTTTATGATCCCCTTTATTTCTGTGAGGTCAGTAGCAGTGTCCCTCCACTCATTTCCGATTTTATTTTCATCTTCTCTTTTTCAGTCTAGCTAAGGGTTTGTCAATCTTATTGACCTTTTCAAAGAACCACTTTTTGGTTTTGTTAATTCTTTCTATGGTTTTTTACTCTCAATTTCATTTGCTTCTGCTCTAATCATTATTATTTCTTTTTTTCTACTTGCTTTAGGATATGTTTGCCATTTTTTTTCTAGTTCCTCCTGATGTGAAGTTAAGTCTTTTATTTCTGCTCTTCTTTTTAAATGTAAGTATTTAGAGCTATACCTTTCCCTCTCAGCACTGACATTGCTACATACCATATTTTGATATGTTGTTTTCTCATTTTCATTTGTCTTAAGATATGTACTGATTTCCCTTGCAATTACTTCTTTGGCCCACTGATTGTTTAAGAGAGTATTGTTTAACTTATGGATGTTGTAGGTCTTCACCTGTTATTGATTTCCAAATTCATTCCATTTTGGTCATAGAAGATGCTTTGTATAATTTCACTCTTTCTAAATTTTATTGAGACTTGTTTTGTGTCCCATTAAATGACCTATCCTGGAGAATAACCCATGTACTCTTGAGAATAATGTGTATCCTGCTATTTTGGGGTCAATTGTTCTGTATATATTTGTTAGGTATAGTTCTTTTATATATTATTAAAGTTGTCTGTTTCCTTGTTGATCCAATGTGTAGATGTTCTATCTAATGATGAGAGTAGTCTATTGAAATCTCCAAATATTATTGTTGAGGTGACTATTTCTCTCTACAGTTTTGCCAGTTTCCCTTATGTATTTTGGGGCCCCATGGTTTGGCCCATAAATATTTATGATTGCTATTTCTTCTTTGTGAATTGTCCCTTTTATTTATATCTATAGATTCCTTCTTTGCCTCTTATAACAGCTTCCTCCCCCCTCCCCAAGATGGCTCCCTCGTCTGGTTTGCTTGTTGTCTCTCATTGTCTGCTCATTTTCCTTCTTTAAGAGGCACTGGGAACCAAACCTGAGTTGAGGTGGGCACCCATCTGCATGAGCTACATCCACTCGTTTTGTTTTTGTTTTTGCTCACTGTCTGCTTGTTGTTTGCTTATTGTCTGCTTGTTGTTTTTACTCATTGTTTTTGTTCCTTGTCTGCTTGTTGTTTTTATTTTTTTTGTTTTTTTTCTGCTCTCTATTTTTTCTCTGTCTGTTCATTGTTTGTTTGTCTTCTTAAGAAGCACTGGGAACAAAACCCTGGACTTCCCATTTAGGAGGTGGATGCCCAACTGCCTGCGCCACAACTGCTCCCCTCTTATAACTGTTTTAACTTAAAGTCTTTTTTTGCCCAATATTAATATGGCTACCCCAGCCATTTTTGTTAGAATTTGCATGAAATATCTTTTCCATCCTTTCACTTTCAACTATTTTGTGTCTTTGGGTCAAATGTGAGTCTTTTTAAACAATACATAGTTGGATCATTTTTTAAAAATTTATCCATTCTGCCAACCTTTGTCTTTTGATTGGAGAGTTCAATCTATTAACATTCAGTGTTATTACTGAAAAGGAAGTGCTTACTTCACCCCTTATATCCTTTGTTTTTTATATGTCATTTTTATCTCCCTTTTCCTTTATTAAAATCTCCTTTCCTGTATAGTTGCTGTTTTATGATATATCTAACTGCTCCCTTTCTCATTTCTGATTCTGTATATTTGCAAAATACTTTCATTGTAATTACCCTGGGGTTTATTTTATACAATCTGCATCTATAACCTACTAATTTGAAAAGATACCAATTTAGCTTTAATAGCATACAAAATCTCTGCTCCCATATCCCTCTGCTTCCCCTCTTTATGTTGTTTTTGTCCCACTTTACTATTTTATATTTTACACATCTGTTATCTGGAAATATGATTTTTTGTTCAATTGTATTCTGATACTTATGTGAATTAAAGTGTAGAGTTATGTATTGAGGGTGCAGTACTATTGGATTTTGCATTTACCCTTTTAGTTAACCTTACTGAGGATCTTCATTTCTTCACACTTCTCCAAATCCCTCTCTCCTGTCTTTTCCTTTCAACTTGCAGAACTCCCTTTGGTAATTCTGATAAGGCAAGTCTCTTGTTGACAAACTCTCTCAGTTTCTGTTTATCTGTGGATATTTTAAATTCTCCCTCATTTTTGAGGGAGAGTTATGCCAGATAAAGAAATCTTGGCTGGCAGTTTTTCTCTCCCAGTACCTTAAATATATCATACCACTGCCTTCTTGCCTCCATAATTTCTGATGAGCAATTGGCACTTAGTCTTATTGTGAATCCCTGTATGTGATAAATCACTTTTCTCTTGCTTCTTTCAGAATTCTCTATTTGTCTTTGGCATTTGACATTCTGATTAGTATGTGTCTCTGAGTAGGTCCATTAAGATTTATTCTGTTTGGAGTACACTGCAATTCTTGGACATGAATATTTATGTCTTTCATAAAAGTTGGGACATTTTCAGTTCTTATTTCCTCAAATATTCTTTCTGACCCTTTTCCCTTCTCCTCTACTTCTGGGACACCCATGATGCATTTGCATGCTTTGTACTGTCATTTAAATCCCTGAGACGCTGTTCAATTTTTTTTCTATTCTTTTCTCTATCTATTCTTCTGACTGTATGATTTCAAGTGTTCTTTGTTCTAGCTCTC
The DNA here is from genome assembly GCA_026826555.1 of Tolypeutes matacus. NCBI lineage: Eukaryota > Metazoa > Chordata > Mammalia > Cingulata > Chlamyphoridae > Tolypeutes > Tolypeutes matacus. The sequence continues at coordinate 8,566,301 of JAKSZT010053887.1, read as the reverse complement.
TGGTTTTTTCTTCTGCCTGTTCAACTCTGCTGTTGTATGCTTCTAGCAATTTTAATCTCTACTATTGTGCTTTCATCCCCATAATTTCTGCAATAGTTTTTATACTTACAAATGCTCACATATTGTTTTCTCAATATCCGTTAGCTGTTTATCCATATTTTTCTTCATCTCCTTGAATTGATTTAGGAAATTTGTTTCAACATTTTTATTAGATATTCCAAATTCTGAGCCTCCACTGTTTTAATTTGTTTTCTTGTTTGAAGCCATATCTCACTGTTTCTTAATATGGCTTTTTAATTTTTTGCTGATGTTTAAGCATTTGATTACCTCTGAATGTCCATTTATCCCTCTTGTGTAGGGTTTTATTGTTGATTGCCTTCATGTTGAGGTTCTTCTTTGACACTTGGTCCAACTTATTCTAGACTTTTAGATTAGCCCATGTTTAACTCTTCAGATTTTCTCAGCTTTTCTTCATTTGATTCTTGCCCTGGTTATGTGGTGCAATTTTTAGGATTGCACTTTTTGTTCAATTGTTTCACCTGCAGGTGAAATCTTCATTTCTTCTGTTCCTTCTTGGGGAATCTTGATATGTTCCATTTGTTTTGGGCAAAATTTTCTCCCCAGCTTCTATGATTTGTTTAAATTCTTTCCCTCACTCAGTGCCCCATTTTCCTTATACCTTTCATTTCTGGTACCCATCCTCTCTTACAGCAGTTCATTGTAACCCCCCTTTTTTCCTGTGAAGCTTTTCTGCCACCAGTTTCTTTCCCCTTAGGGAGTTCCACCCTAGGGAGTCAGATAGTCTGTCCAGAAAGATGGGTCACTCTTTCATCATTAGTTGTTCCAGACAAATGAAACTGGATTGAGTGATGGCATAATAGTTCCTGCCTGCAGTTATCTATCTGTCTGTCTATCTATCTATCTATCTATCTATCTATCTATCTATCTATCGATCGATGTATCGATGTATCTATCTCCCTCTCCCCCCTCTTTAGCTTTTTTCTTCCCCTGACGGTCCTTTTGTATGCAGCACTCTTCAGTGGCTTGTCTTCTGTCCTATGTCTCTATGGACTTAAGTCCTGTGCCAGAATATCCATGGAGTTCTAACTCTATAATCTCTGTCTGCCATCAGAGGGACCTGGGCTTGCTGCCTCTGTGCGACTCCAAACTTCATGGGACCTTATGTGGGGGAGGGGAATGGGAACTGACCAGCAGTCTGGGATGGAATTTTCCTACCTGATATTTTCCTTTTTCTTCAACTCAACATTTGTGGAATTCTTCTTCAGTCTGTACTGCCTCCTAGAGTTCTCAGCATGTGGGATATGGCCTTATATTTGCTAAATCTCTGAGGAGACTTTTTCAGGGGAGATCTTATGTGGCAATGTTGTCGGCATCACACTTTATATGAAATTTTGGATTTTTTTGTCTCCATTTTCTTCTTCTAAAATTATTTTAAAAACTGTATTAGGTACCTGAAGTTTTATGCATTTATTGTCTAAAAGAAAACATGTGTTTTCAAATAATCAGTTCAAATTCTTCAAGTGTAGTGTGTCCTCAGTATGATGCCTTTATTGTGGGTAAATTAATGACATAGGTTAATATTTTATGTTAGGATTTAAAGTGGGGTCATTGCTAATGTTCCTGTGAGTACCTGAACTTTTCTATTTAAAAGTTGGAGAGTTTGAGTACAATATTGCTTATGTATATTTTTGTTTGTTTTTTATTTTTTTCAATAAAATATGTTGGGATCCTTTTTTAAAAGAGAAATGAAGCTTTTATAATGCAAAGTTTTCTTTGTAAGAAGAATTAAAGGAAATTAGTCTACAGTGATAAGGAAATTTGAGATCAATGACTATTTTATTTTAATTAGCAAGAGGTATAAATCTTCAACACATTCATTTCTTGATCTCTAAAATGAGGATCTTGACACAGCAGAGGGCTGAAGAGTGAACTAAATATTACCTGGGCTTATTATTTTACAGAATTATGAATTTCTGAGAGACAGTTTAAACTGAATGTGTATTCATACTTTTTCATAGTTCTCTAGTTTTACATATTGAGTATCTGACAGCTTCATGCTTTCATGAAATACATATTTTCCTTTCTGAATGGACAGGAAAATGGCATTTGTGTTGATATACCATAGATTGTTATTGCTAGACAACAAATTCTAAAGCATTGTCTATGTAGCATTCAAACAGTTGGTAAATTTGTATGTAAGGAAAATTTAGACAAGGAAGTTAATTGATGAACATGAGCATTCTTTTTTTTAACAACCTATTGCTGCCATTTTTATATTAACTCTGGCTACTATATTACTGGAGACATATAAATCTCTATAGAAAGTTTTGAATTTTTAATTTAAATTTTCTTATTGTACAATGATTTTAAAATGTTATATTATTGGATTTTTGCAGTTAGTAACAAAGGAGCACATGTGTCAAGAAATGCAGCAGTTAAAAATATTAAAGTGCAGTTAAAAAAATGAAAGAAAGAAAAAAAAAAACACAACAGCCAAAATATACTAGCATCTATTTAGTCAAATTAAAAATTTAATTTAAAAACTGGACCACATATTCCAGGAACTAGTTTGACTGTTTTTTCTAATCAGTGTTGATCAATCAAGGCAGACCCAGAACCCAAATTTTCAGGGTGGATATGATCCTTTGGGACAATATTATTTGCTCCATGTTCCTGTGCTTGAGTAAAAGGAATAGGAGAAAATATGAGCAAGGGAGAAACAAAAAAGGAGGGAAAATGATAAGATAATAGAACTAAATAGGAAGAGAAAAAGGCAAAGTTAGAATATTTTGGAAGAAGCAAGAACATGGGTACACATAGGTGTCATTTAATATTTAGAATTTAGTAAAATATCAAATTGAACATATGTAGCATTTGGAGGTGATGATTAGTTGGTACAGATTTATAATAGTGGTCATATTAGTCAGTGTTCTCTAGGGAAACAGAACCAACAAGAAATACCTGTAATTATTGTGAGATTTTTATAAGAATTGTCTCATGCGACTGTGGGGTTGGGCTAGTCTAAATTCCATAAAGCAGGTTACAAGCTGGAAATTTCCCAGGAGAAGCTGGCTGGCTAAAGTAGAACTCACCCTTCTGACTGCTGAAATAATCACTTCTCCTTTTAAGGCCTTCAGCTGACTGGATGGGACTTCTCTCATTGTTGAAGGGAAACTTCTCAGTTGATTGTAGATGTAATCAACCACAAAAGCAAAAATTTTACTGGTGGTTTAAATCCATGAAATATCCCCTCAGTAAGGATCAGGTCAGTGTTTGCAAGACCAAACAACTGGACATCATAACCTGGACAAGTTGACCCATGAATTTAATCATAACAGTAGAAAAAATAGACTTCATTAAATATTTAGCAATGCAAGGAATTGTGCTTTGCAAAGGGAATTCTATAAAAACTGAAACCTCTATCTGGAAGGTCATAATTTGGAACCAATAACATTGTTAAAAAAATACTACTATGTTGAACGATTATAGACTAAACACAAAGTAGTGACTGGAATCAGTTTTTAGAATTAAATAATAAAGCTCTTTTATTGGTGCAAATCCATACGGTATTTTGATTAAGAGTGTGGAATCTGGCATCACCCTCCTTACATTTCAAATACAAGGTCCACCATTGGATGCTGTAATATTGCACAACTTTCTCTATCTCATTTATTCATTTGAAAAATGGGGATGAAAATAATAGGGCATAAACTCATAGGGCTTTTACGAGGATTTAATGTGTATTGTGTATGACTGTATATGTTTATGTAATTGTATATGTATATGTGATTGTATGATTTTGTTATTTTGTATGTGCTTGTGTATGTGATTGTGTATGTGTATGTGATTTTGTATAAGTTAAGTAATTGCATGTATAGATGTGACTGTGTAATATATAATTGTGTAGGTGTGATTGTGTTTGTGAATACATATCTATATGTGCATGTCTATATAATTGTGCATGTATATGTAATTGTTATGAGTATGTGATTATGTGTGCCTGTATATGTGTATGTATACATGTGATTTCTGTATATGTATGTGCAAATATGAAGATGCAATTGTATATGAGCATGTGATTGTGTATGCATATATATACATATGTGTATATGTGATTGTGCATGCATGTAAATATGTGATTTTAGGTATACAGTGTATATGTGCATATGCATATACATTTATATCAATTGTATATGTGATTGTGCATGTATGTATTTATATATACACGTACATATGCCTGTATATATATATGTGAGTCTGTATATAAGGATGGGTTTGTGTATGTGAATATGTATGTATATGTGTATGTATGTGTATATGTGTGTGTAACACTCTTGGAGTGCCTCACACATGCTAGGTGCTTCATGAAAGTTAAATAGACTGTGAAAAGTAATTGCATTGAAAAAAAAGGAAGAAGAGGAGGAAGGACAGGTTGACAGCATTTTAACTATAGAGTGAATTTGGGTAAAATTAGCAGTCTTATGTTTGTAGTTACAGGTTAAGGGCCGATTAAGAAAACTAATGGTAAGGGATTAATTTAAGAGCTGCTAAAAAAAGGCAAAGTGGTGCAAGGTAATGCTTTGAGGGAGGTGAATGCTTGTTTCAGTCATAAGTGTTTCATAAATCTACAAATGAGAAAGTGATTTAGATCCTATCTCTCAAAAATTTTCCAGATTTGATTCTGAATCCTTTGTTTGACTACTTCAGTGTAATTTTAAAGGTAGAGGTTTTCTACTTTCTGCCAGTATGTTTATAGGAGTCCATATATTCATGACCCAAAAACATTTAGGTTATGTGGACACAGGCAGAAACTTCTGGAATTTTTCAGCAAATCTTTAGTTTTACATTCATTTTTTCCCCATCTGAAATCACATTTAAAATTTCACTTATTTTAAGAGCAAGAATATGTGAGTTTAATTTGCCAACTTGTGAGCTTTAGAGTTTACCTTGCATAGCATTTATTCAATGTTTGCACTGGAAGAATTTATGTCACTAAGATTAGGGTAGATATACATGTTAAATATACCAAGGGTGACATAGGATTGGTAACTATCTTCTGTTTGCTGCTAACTCTGCATATTAAATATTATCTAGATTCTAGATGCAAAAGCATGTCCTCTCAAAATGTAAAAATGTACCCCATTATGCTTTTATGACATAAATTTCTCTTATCCTATTCTAATGAGTATTGCAAGATAAAATCCTCTGTTCCACAGAAACACTATAAAGGGGCTCAAATGAATTCATTAGATCTATTTACAAAGACAATCATTGAGGAAGACATAATAATAAGGATAAACACATATATGCTATACTTCTTCTTTCTTAAACATGTTAAATCCATTGACCAATTAACTCACGTGTGAGTTCATCATGGGTAGTATTATTTTCTTAATCATTAGTTCAAGACAAAGATCTGTGATTATTTAAACATCTTCCTTCTGAGAAACACAAATTATCTGAAAGTGACCTAAGCTTTGTATCATTCTTATGAAATCTGGTGAATGGAAAGCATTAATATTTTCATGTTACAGCTAAAAGACAGGAATCAATTTGAGGTAGAGTGACTTTTCCAAGTTATGTAGTGAATCAGTGGGGTAATTGGTGATTTGTATTGGCAAGTTCAATGTCCACCTGAGTTAAAATGGCATTTTGATTGAGAAAGTTGGTGGGAGAAAAGGGTTCATTCAGATAAATTTGGTGTAGTTTGAACCAACTTTTACTTTTATATTTCTATATAACTTTCCCCAAACATGAAAAAATATTACCTAGAGATTTCAGGGCCAACTAAGTTTTAAGCAGAATGTTTTTCCATCTTTAGCCTTCATATACTCAGAAAACATGTTTCTTAGCATTTGCCTAAGATGTCAGAATGAAAGTCAAATTCTAATTCATTCATTTCAAAATCACTGCAGTGTATCTTGTCAAATATTTGGAAATATACTATTTGCTTTCAGAAGGAGTCAACTTCTCTAAAGAAGCCATTTTTATGTTACTTTATTTAATCTGCCAAAAATGTTGGAGGTTCAGGCTGATATGTGTAAAATGAATCAAGGGTAATTCAATATACAAGTCGCATATTAATATAGTCTGTCATGGTAATTTCCTTAGAATCTCATGATTAATATCAAGGAGTATTAATTGAGTTTTGAATGCCAGATTACAGAGGTAGAAAGTACATGAGAGGCAATTCTTCCCCTGAAAGCACTTATGAATTATTTAGAGAATGAGAAGAGATAGTTAAATATAGTCCACATAATGAGCTAGCATGTGTAAGTACTAAATAAATAGCAGAGTCAATGAAGGTTATTGGGATTTAGTAGTAAGAGGTAAAAATAGATTGAAGTAATTGGGGGAAATTTCCTTAAAATTGTGAAAATAAGGAAAAGTAAGTCATAGAGCAGAATTGACAAGTAGGTTTTAAATTGAGTAAGAATCAAACTGATAGATACAGGATTCCCAGAAATATGGTAAAGATTATGAAACTAATTTAGATCAATAAATCAAAATATCAACTTTCTTGAAAGGAAAATTTGATTGTAGAAAGTAGCTTTGGACAAAATAAGCCTTCTTACTACTTCGCTCCAATATTAACCCTTGGGACTTACTAAGGGGAAATGTGAGTGGACAAAATAGATTCATATCTATCCAATTGCCTGGAGAACTTCAGGATACTTCACAACCTGTTGAGGTGGGATAGAGAAATCCAGAGAGAATGAAAGTGGAAAAAGAATGTGTTCTACTTTCAGTTGGGCAGAATGACCAAGAATAGGAAAAGAGTGTGGTACCCTTACAGGCAGTTTAATTCCAGAGCAAGAGTCAACACGCTTAGCCATGCATGTGCTGCCCTTTACTTACTCTCATTAATCATATGAGTTATTCTTCTACGGGAATTAGCAAGCAATAGGGGTTTGAGAAAATGACCAAAGTTATTCTCAAGATGGTATATATAGATGGAAAATTCCCAGCACTTCTCACAGGGGAAGATCTATTTGGTGAAATTTATATTTTATTAATGTAGTTAAGAATGGAGTGAGAGAGGAATGAATGCCACAATGTTTGTCAAGGATGTGGGATGAAGGATTGGTGGCATATTGGGCAGGTTAGTCATGATTAGACCCAAGAGGATGTATATTTGCCTCAGTATGGTGGGCAATGGGAGAATAATGGCTGTCTTTCTGTTATGTTTTTGCAAGTGGATGCTATTAAATCCATTATGACTTGGGTTTGAATTCTGACTACAATCCTTAAAAAAATTTGGAGACCTCAGCAAGCCACCAAACTGCTCTGAGTATCAATCTGCTCACTTGTGCATTAGGGATTACACTATCTGCCTTGTGCACCTTACAGGGTTTTATGAGGATAAAAAGTAACAATGGAAAATTAGAAAGTGTTTTACAAATCTAAGTAACTTTTTATAACATCTCTGAGACAATTAAAATGGGCTTCAAGATCATTCATTAGATAATCCCTGATTAAGAAATGCCCTTTCCTGTAGGAACTTTATTCTGCATTCACCCCAAAGCCATCCCAACATCACACACCCAGTGGGCTTTCTAGCAATCATAATTGATGAGTTAAATATACCATTGTCTATGATCTTTGAAAACATAGAGGATTAAAAAATGCAAATTTATGGGGGCCATTGGTCCATAACTGCATATTAATGTAGGCAGAAGTATTACAAATTGGAATTTGTTTTTGGTGACTTAAATTTTCTAATTTTAACTACAGAAAGATGTTTGAATTTTACGAGTGTTAATCTTAATGAGAAATCTTCGCTGGCTATATATCATTATTTGATAGCCTTAGAGGATAAAACTTATGTAAGAAGTTAGATTTAGTGCCTAAATGGAAAATGTAGCTCATTTGTGCTTTTTATAGCATTCTTGCTGTTTTAGTTTCCTAGCTGCTAAAACAAAAACCATATAATAGGTTGGCTTAACAACAGGAATTTATTGGCTTATGGTTTTGAAGCTAGGAAAAGTCCAAAACTGAGGCATCAGGAAGGAGATGCTTTCTCTGTGCCATTCTGGGGCTGGCTGTAGGTGATACTTGGACCTTGGCTTTTCCATTACTGGCAGTGTCTTTTTTCTCTCCTAGGTTCCCTTGACCTCCAGCTTCAGGCTGCTTCCTGTGGCTCCTCTTTCCATATCCAATTTCCTTTGCTTATAAAGATATCAGATATATTGGATTAAGGCCCACCTTCATTCACTTTGGGTACACCTTAACTAATAACATCTTCAAATGTCCTATTTAAACATAGGCTCATTTTAAAATAGGACCAGAGGTTGGGACCTGAGCATGCTTTCTGTGGGGGAAATGATTCAATCCCCAGCACTTGTCATTATCCATATTGGTGATAGTGAAGTGTCAGTTTATCAACTCCAGACTGCTTTCAACCATAAGCTGCATATTCTTTTAACAACTAGCCTTCACACCTTTATTTTTAGTAGATGTTGCTTAATTTTGAAGGGTAAAAAGCCATAACACAGCCTTCATTCTTAAGCACAGCTTGAAAGTGCATTCTGATGAAAATATTCACTGTCCCCTAAAGTATACTTTGGACTCTGTGACATTGACTTAGGAACAGATTGATAACTGGCATTGCGTTGCCTTCACAAAGAATTATTTTGTAACTAAATATGATAATGTTGGTTGTGTTGTATAAACATGGCAGACTCCTTCCTAAAGTCTGAGTTTTATTTTTCTCTAAAACATTTGTCAGTAGCTTGACCAATAAATATATTTTAAGTTTAGCATAATAATCTGTGAAGTATATCTATTTCAAATACTTAACACATACACGCACATATATATATATACTTGGCATCTGTTATTGTAAAATGCTACCATGTGAAAGTTTAAAAAAATGCTGCAATGACTCAAAGACATCATACTTTTCTTCATTAAAGATTGTACCTTTAAAACTCAGGAAATGGATTTGGTTCTTACACCCTGTTCTTTAGCAGAAAGTACAAAGAAAAGGCACCTATTTTCCCCTAAACTTGCTTTAGAGAGTTTTATTTCCCATTAATTTTAACCCCTTATTTTCCAGGTCTATTTGTGACCCAATCAATATTGTAAATGGCAGTGGGTAATCCTGTTTTTCTTTACTCCCTAACGACCAATGCATTGATGAACTCAACACCTTTACTTTCTTGCTAGAGATTAGAGGACAAAGGTACAAAGCCAATGATTATGTGACAGAGGACTCTATTCAGTACAGCCTTGTTGTTTCGTAGAAGCCATACATCTGGTAAAAGCTGCTGGGTCACTGCTACAGAGCAGTGATGCCAAAATGTTGATGTAGCAATGGCAGGAGGACTGAGATGCTAAGTAAGATCCTTGCATTCTTCAGAGATCACCGTAACCCTGTCCCCACTGTCACCTCACATATAATTAGTTTGTTTCATGAATTCTTAAAAGTAATAAATGTTCTCATGTTGAAGCAATTGGTTGTTAGGATTGTACCTATTATTTGGGGGCAAACTCATAAAGAGCAATATGGGAGATCCATTTACCCATATTGTCTAAGGAAGAAGAAATTAATCAAAGATAAGGGACTAAAATTTTGTAACTGGGCAATATATAGGTGGAGCTAGGATCAGAATCACCTAGTCCATAAAATATTTATCAAATTTCTCCTCAAACCAAGCAGTACACAAATATAACTATGAAATAATTTTCTCATGATGTTTTTCTTTTTGTTCTGGAAGGATTTTAACTCATTCTGAGGATGTATTTACAGAGCAGCTGGCACAGAGAAATAGTAATAATAGCCAAATAATCAAGAGGTTAGCATTGCAAAGATCAGATCTGTTAGTTACATTGTCTTTTCGTTTAAACATTGCTGGATACCAACAGCATTCTTTACAAGGCCAAGTTAGTGCTCAGTGTTGTTTGATTTCCCCTTGGAAATATTTGCTTTCAACTCATATTTGGTATTCAATGACTGCATTTCATCTACTTTGTATAAAGTCACAAAATACTTATTGCAGTTATATTATTGATATATAGTGTCAATATTGTTATTATATTGATATTAAATTATTGATATTGTTGTTACTATTTCTTGTGTATAAGATCTACCTGAAATAAAACCTTATATTTTATATCTACTGAAAAATGGATTATTTAACTTTCAGTGCCAATTCATTTAATAATTAGTTTCGGAAGTATACTACATTTTAATTCTGGGTGACTAGTTTCTAAGATTGCTCAGGATAAGTTTTATTTAAAAAACCCCATAATTAATTTGGTCCACATAGATCCACATGAATCCAGGTCCTACTAAAAAGTCACTGGACTTTAAAAAAAAAACAAAATAAGATCCTTTCTTGCGTTATCACCAAATATCACAGGGATATTTGAGCCTGGTTAGGCTCAAATAGAAATTGGGAATGTTGTTCACTCCCTGTTATGTTAAGAGACTCTGGTGTTATTTCAGAATTATGTGGATAGAGACCTGACAAGGAAGAAAAAAAGAGCTGATTCATCCTAAAAAAAAAAAAAAAAAAAAAAAAAAAAAAAAAAAAAAAAAAAAAAACTAAATAATAAGTCAATGCCTCCAAAGTGGCGACCAGGAAATTACTTTTTGAGTAAGATGCTCCAGGGCAAAAGTCTTTCTTTAACAAATAAAATCTGTTTGCTCTCCTTTCTTTCCTCCCAGGTGATTAAATGCAGAAGAAAAATAGTCATTTGATAGCCACAGAAGCTGTTTACTGAAAGTATATTCAATCACCACAAACATTTTTACAGCAAGACTAGCCAAAGATACTATAGGGAATCCCATAAAACATTTTTAAAAAGAAAAAAGTGATAGTACTATATATTTTTATGAGGGTTTCAGAGTGATCTGTCTGCAGCTGTTTCCCCCAAACACTCCCAGACATTGCAAGCTCTGGTTTTGGAGCCAGATGGCATAAAATTCAGTTCCCAAATGAGAGATATTTCACAGGCTAAAGAATAGGTGCAAAGCTTTGTTTAGTTGTGTGAATGAGGATGATTACTGATTTTTCTCCCTAAGTTTCTCATCTACAAAATGAGATGATCTATTGTAATATAAACTAAATAATTGTAAAGCATTTCATTGGCCATACAGTTCAAAGAGACCAACAAACCGAAAATACCTTCATGATATGTACCCCAAATTGCAATAACCTTCTTTTTTCTATCTCCTCCTTTTGGTTATTTGATGTAGGTGATCATTTTGCAGGAAATAACTAGCACATTCAATTCTCTGGAGCTTACAAGCAGAAGTTAAGAGGTTTAATTTGAAAGGATAGACTCAAACTCTCAAGGATAGACTGACTTCACCCCAATTGGTAGATTTCAGGAAATGTGTGAGGTGCTGTAAAAGGAAGCTTGTCAATGGATGCTATGAGACAAAATAACTAGGGTAGTCCTTGAGTGCTGGTGATGGAGCTGGGATTCTCTAAGAAGGCTGACTACAGTGACTACACAGGTCCCTAATGCTGGGTCAGCTCTCCTTACAACATCCTTTGGCTGTGACATATTCCCTTGGCTTCTTCTCTCCTGGTGCTCTCTTCCTGGTGCCCCTTCATTTCGCCTATTTTTTCCCAGTCTGGGGAGCAGGATTCCCTTCTTTAAACCTCCAAGCTAAAGGATATATCTAAAGGATATAGATTTTTGAAACACAAAGATAAGCAGAATCCCAATATTTTTCTCAGTCCTCCCATATCACCTCTTCGAGGTAATAAGCATAAAATTTTTTGAGTGTTTCTCAACTGGCTGCACAAAAGAATTGCCTGGGAGTGCTTTTGAAAAATACCAGAATGTGGGCTCCATCTCTTGAGGAACATTGCTGGCAAGAATTTTTTTAAAAGCATTCTCATGCAGCCAGGTCTGAGAATATCTAGTTAGTAATTTGAATGGGAGAAAGGCAAAGATGAGAAAGGAAATGAAGAGGGTAAGGACCATCCATGAAGATTAAAAAACAAAAAATTGTGTTTAGTTGTTATATATCATAAACTATGTTTATATAGTTGTTTTAAAAGGTCAAGCACACTTTCCAAAGGAAGTTTTGCCACCCCTCGAGCTATTCAAAAGGGTACATTTACAGCTTTGGAAGCTATTTCAAGGTTATTTTGATGACTAGTAGCATAGCTGGAATGTATGTGATGCCAATCAACATAACTATATTGAAGGAAAGTTGAGCTCCCCAATTCTGACATGTTAAAAAGAATAATATTATAACCTCTTTAATTTATATCCTTGTAGAGTTAAGAAGTACCATCTAAGAATGGTACTACATGTAGCATTTACATGTAAAACTTTCAAGTAAAATCAGTTTCAAGTCTGTACTTTTTAAAAATGGAGGGAAATGACAGCTTTGCTGATTCTCCTTCTCAGCTCATTCCATTGTGACTTGTCATGGAAGGTTTTCCCTGGAAATGTACTGGAAAACCCAAAGTGTCATGCATTTTCTGATAGATCCAATAGGTAATATATCCCATGCTTTAGACATCGGCCTAATGTTTTTCTTCTCTGACATTTTCCTTTAGGGCTTTTCCTCCTTTTCCACAATTTCAATTTTCACACTATTTGGATGGCATTTGAATCTGTTCCAGCCCCATCATCACTCCTAGATTCTTTCTCATTTTCAGTTGTTTGCTGAATCATTCCAAATGATTTCATATGGGTAGTTTAAGAAAGTAAATATCTGATTTTAACTGACCCCTCCCCCCCATATTTGATGTAGTTCTCAATAAAAACAATTTCAGAGGCAGGTTACAATACAGAAAGAAAATATTAATCAGTACTATATGTTATTCTTAATTGTATCAAAGCAGTCCTGGAATATTTCTATTTCAAAATATTTACACTAGAATGATATTGTAAATATTATTTCAGTATACTTGAAACACATATAGTAAAAAAAAAAAGTCATGCATTTAAAAAAAGCATTAACTGATCATCTCTTTAAGAAATAAATATGAAGAACATCTTACATAATTTCAATACATATATTCTTCTCTTGGGAATGTTCTAAGCTATTGGAACATCATTGGAATATCATTGATGACATACATAATATTTTATTCTCTGAACTTAATATATAGAGAGTTAAATTCAAGAAAGAATATTGAGTGTGATCTCTATTGTACTGAACTGAGAGTTTTTCCAAATTAGATCTTTTTTTTTTTTAACATAGAATATCACAGTGCTTTTGGTTGGCTTCTAAAGCCTTCTTCTGCTATATGGAGAAATATATTTACATTAGTTTCTACATTTTTATTTTTACCCAAACACATGTATTTAAAACAATTGAATATAAGGTATAAAATTATACTGAATGTGTGTGTATATGTGTAATTATATCTCTAGTTGCTAATAAAAATAATTATTAAAGTAATAATATTAATAATAATAGATAAAATTCTTAGAAAAGCAAGGCCTTGATAGTTCAAATTTTTAAAATCTAAGCTTGAAGGGCCAGCCATAGTACCAAGGCATATTTGTATAAATGGAAAAGTTAAGATGGGTTTATTTTTTATACATAAATAAACTTTTCATATTTTATTTGTCTTGAAAAACAACAACATTGCCTGTTTCTAACATTATTCATTGTTATTACCAGAGGTGGTTTTGAAGGCAAGGATGTGCATGTGGCTGCCATGCAGAGCTAAGTTGGTATGTATGCTATTTTGCTCTTTATAAGAAGATTTTTTTTCCACATGATTGAACCACTTTTTATTTGATAAGCACTGACCTGCACAGCAAGGGTGCAGCTTTCACTGCCTACACAAAAATGTTTTGTGAAGGACAAGGGAAACAAGATACCTATTTGTGAAATTTCCAATGAGGGTTTGGTTTTGTTCTCATGGCAAAAGTATACATTTGAGGAGTTCACAATAATCTGAAATGATTTCAATAACCTGTACAAATTTTTCTTTTCCACTTGCTCAAATGAATGTGTCTTCCTCCAGGTTGTCTTTGAGAGTCCTCTTTACCTTTGATTTTCCTGGAATATTTCTCTGATCATGTGTTCAGATTTGTTAACTCAGGTCTCAGTTCTTCTACAAGTAGAAACTCATGTGATATCTACAGGCATTTGGACAGCCAAATGGAAATGTTCCAAAGACTATTTATCCAGAGGACGTATGAGGTATAAATAATAACATAGAGGAAATGTTTTGGAGCCAGAGATTGTAGGAGCAGAATTACATGAAACTTGAAGGTTGATCACAGTTGGTACACTGAGAGTCCTTGTTTGACTGTAGGTACAGATGTGGGCTTCTTTTAACTACCTGTAGCTGAACAGATGAGAATGGATGAGACTTCTCTCAGAAAAATTTAAAGGGCACCCCAAATGGGGTCTGAGGAAAATATCAGAAAGTTATACTCAGGGAAAATGGAATAACATAATTAAGCAAAAGATTAACATCTGTGTCAAAAGAATAAGAATCATATATAACTGAGAATAAAAGTTATTGGTAAGTAATCAGGAATGATTTCAGCAGTGAGAAATCACTTTAAGCATGTTTTTAAGGTAATTCCCATAGTTATTTTGGGAGGTGATCTAATAGAATTCTTTGTGTGTATGTGAAGACACGTAAAAACATTGTGGTTAGATAATTTTTTAAAAGTCTGGAGAAGTCACTTCTTAAGCTTCATGTTTCTACAGTTTGGCTTAGGCCATTTCAGATAACATGACTCCCTTTACCCCAATTATTTTCCTTGTAGACTTGAAAGTAATTTCATTTCCAATTTTATTTTGAAATATATTAACAAAGGAAAAGTGCTGGATAATTGAATATTATCTAATCAAGCCAACTTACATTGAATTCTCATTTTGTTAAAGGAACATTTCACAAGAGTTTTTGTTCCCTCTTCTTTTACTTCCTTTTTGAGGTTTCTCCAAGAATGAACAGCTAAGCAGTGTTCTGAACATGAAAGGCTCCTGGAAAAGACATATGCTATGTCTGCTGTCCTGCTGAAATGCAATGAAATAAAGGCTGTTCAAAGGGTTTTAATCTTTGTTTTCTGTTTCTCATACTCAAAGTCTGTTTTTCTGAAAACAAGATTAATAAAAACTTAACAGCATTTTATATCCTAATGTTTATAGAACATCTCATTTGATCATTTTCATCAACATTGAAATATACTTAAAATCCATAACAAAAATATCTTCCCTCATTTCAATACTCCATCGCCAGCTATCTTTCCATTTTTATCCTCTTATAGTCAAACTTTAATTTTTTTTTTTCTGTGCTGTGGTCTTTATTCCAAAGCCTCAATCACTACCACACCAAGGAAATAGCATTCAATCAGATTAACTATGAGTTCCATTTTCTTAAGTCCATTTGAATTTTTTTCTATTCTCATTTGCTTGACATTTCAGGATTATTGTTGGAAGAGACAATGGAACCTGAGTATCCCTATATGTTCTTTATGGATATGCTAAGAATCCAAAGCTCTGACTTTTTTTTCTTTTTCTTTTTTTTCTTTTTACTGGGGCATTTCTCAGTTTGTTTCAAGCAAGCAGCCTTGAGAGATGAAGTAGCATTCATGGACCTCCTCCACCCCACCCCCTTCCCCGGCAAAGAGTAGGCTTCTTTCCACCTTACTGTAAAAGTGGTAAATCTTCTGAGCGCAATGTTTTTCTCCTGTAACGCAACCCATTCAGTGTGTAGGCAGCATCATGGGCACTTTATATCATTTCATGGGCCTTGGGGGATGTGGGTAAGCATGTGAGCTTCCTGCTGCCCCTCTGGCTACTTTTATAGTTGTTAGTAACAAAGTCCTTCGTCTCTGAGCCAAGAGTCTTGTGTCTTTAATCAGTCTCCATAAAACAGTAGCAGGCTAACTTATTAGCTTGCATGTAGGGTGATATTCCAGATCCTTCACAGGTCTTGACAACCATTTAACATTACTGAACATTCTCCAAATGTTACCTCTCTTGCCATTTCTTTTGGGAAATTTCAACAGATCCACAGTTCTATTTACTGTGGTGATGCCCAAATTTATTTCTCTAGCCCAGATTGCTCCTCTGGTATATCAATATATTCCTACTGATTTCACTTATCATTTGGGAATGTATACAACCAAATTCATGTTCTTCCTATTCAAATCTGGTCCTCTTTCACTATTCTTTCTCACACTGATGACACCATCATTTATCTAGATGCTCAGGCCAACTGTTCCATATCCCTCACTTTTCATTTACAATCTGTCACAAGATTAAGTAATTTTATCTTCTCAATATCATTGGCATCTGTTTTACTCTTCATCTTTATCTTCACTCTATTCTTAGGTATCATTTTCTCTTTTAAATGGACTCCTAACATGTCCCTCTACATTCAATCTGCTCTCCTTCCAATCTGTTCTTCACGCTGAAACCAGAGTGAATGCTACAATTCACATGGAATCAAGTCATTTCTTTGCTTAAAACCTTTAGATGGCTTCTCATTGAAATTAAGGTAAATACCACTTTACTGTTACTCATTCTTTTTATCTCAGCCCATGTAAAGGCTCTGGTGACTTTCCAGTCAAACTGAGCTCTTGGTTATATGCTGAGATACGATACCATTCTCTTTCTTTGCAGAATGATCATAATATATCCATAGTGTGATAACTTAATAAATGCAGGTGGTCCTTATCAGTGAGCAATCTCTATGAGAGTAAAGATCCTGGTTACATTGGTTCTCCAGCAACTAGTACAGTGTTTATCTCAAAACTGGCACTCAAATACATGCTGAGAAAGTGAATGAATTGCTTTGGAGAAGTGACCATGTAGTTTTCCTTTCTTTTAATTTTTTTTTTTGCACTTTAGTTAACAATTCACACAGAAACTAATGTGATGTTTTAAAATTAAAAATCAGGATCTGTCACCCCTTTCTTAAAAGTCTCCATGGCTTCCCATCACAAATAAACTAAATCCAAATTCCTTATGATTTACATCCAATATGATTTACGTCCTGGCTAACCCATTACCTTTTCTGTAGTACTCTTTCCCTCACTCACTGCAAGAAAGACACACATTCCTATCCATAAGCCAATGAGCCAACTACTGTTGCCTTCAATCTTTGCACCTTTGACTCCATTTGTTATTTAGATCTCAGTTTAAATATCACCTGGATTTCCCCATGGATCCAATCTTATCTGGTGTCTCAATCACCCTCCTCACAGTACTTTTCACAATTTGATATTTTTCCTATTTATATGTCTATTTATTTGCAGTCCATGTTCTGTCATTTCCTTCCCCAAACACATGCCTCACCCCACTAGGAAATTCCTTGAACATAGACTTTCTTGTTCACTGCTATGTTCTCAGGTATAAGGGTGCCAGGCACATTGTAGTCACTCAATAATTAATGAATAAATGAAACATTTTTTCAATCCAGGGATCAGGTAATTTTTAGCAATGCTTTTGCTTTGGAAATTAATGTTGCTTTTTATATTACCAAGTGTGAGAGTTTTATGATTTCTAACATGGTCCAAAATAATTTTTCTATAATTGGATTTTGTTTCCAAGTTAGTAGGGAAACAGTTTAAGGAATCTATGATTATATGCTTTCTTCATCACTTATTTTCCTTGAGAGTGACTTGTGTTTTACTTGAGTTTACTTTTAATAAAGTAAAATTGAATAAAGTATTACTCAAAGGATAGAATCCTTTGGTATTCAATCTGGGGTTAGTGCAAATGCAGAGGAACCAAAGGATCTCTATTAACCCTTTGGTCTTGAAGTATACCTTCCTTCTGTGCTCTTCCAGTATTAGGATTTGAAAGCAACAGGCTGTGCAATCACAAATGCTTTATAATAGTGACAAAAGTAGAACTTAAATATTTCAGGTGTGGATTAATAATTTCTTTTTCCATTCTTTCTAGTTCTCTGAAGGTACTAACTGCTCACAAGAAAAATTCACAGCTCATTTCTTCTACTTTGAATTGCATTTGTATCACAGCCATGAATTAAAGCTTAAATCTATAAGACCCCTAGCAGGAAGCAGAAATGTATTTGGTAAATTAGGAGAAAAATATTTTGTTTTTATTTTCTACTTTCACAAACACCAGAATAAGAAAATTCTGCACTCCCAGATCAACACTACTTCTTTTATTTACTTCCATTAAATAAAATTAGGCATAAATTCACTTACAGTTTTTACAATTTTTCTGAAATTCGTTTGGGTATTTTAGGGTTAGCCTTGGGCAAACTTTTGAAACATTTGGGATTATTCTCCTGCATTTTGGATTAGTACTCCCTTTATTTTGACATTGGCCTTCTATTAGAGCCAAGGATCTGGAATTTTAGGTCCTAATTTTTATCTTTCCTTGGCAGTGTGCCATACTCTATAATTTCTATTCCTTTTCCCTTATTACACCCACCAATGGCCCTGTTTAATATGATCAACAAGTTCAATCTAGGTAGTAAGAGCTAATTGGTTAATATATCACTTTTTCAGGTGTTGTATTTCTATTTAAAACAGGACCCCTTCAGCCTATTCCCTTCACTCCAACATGTGACTGTAATGATTTTGCAGTTTTAGGCTTTACAGGTTATTTTTTTCATGATCAAGAAAGAACAGAGCAGTTCAGGTTCAGTTCTCAAATACATGTTAGGAATGATAAGTACAACAATCACTGAGTCTCATGGAAAGGAAGACTAAGGTTTGACAAATGTGTTAAATAGGTGCTCTAACAAATTTTGAAACATGCAGCTTCCAAAAATGCACCAGCTATATCATGACCACATTTGTCACTTCAGACCTGTGAAATGTAATCACAGACATGATGGCAAAGTAGTGAGGAAAATACAACCAAAGCTCCTTTTGGAGTATCAATGAACCAAAAAAAAACAACAACAAATAAGGCTAGTACCTATGGCAGGATGCAATCATGAAGGCCAGTTGTGAGCAGCTCTCAAGGCTGGTTGTCACAGCATAATTTTGTGTTCCATAATAAGGAGTCTTTTCAGGAACCAGAGTCCAAATTGTGCTTATTCTAATGTAGCTAGGATCTGGTATATTATAAAGAGAAGGCCCCATGGAGAATCTAGTCTACTATATGGGTAGAAATAAAAGTCCCGTGCTTAAAATTCTGGATCAAGGTGCTTTAATGATAGTTAAAACATTAGTTATTCCCTCTCCCTTCCCCTCACTTTTCTACTACAACACAAGTGTTACGATATAGATTATATAGAAAAATCACCGTGAGACAACAAGTGCCCTGGATAAATTAAACTAACATTTGTTTAATGTAGTGCATTCTATGTGTCAATAATATGTACATTATAAATGGCAGCAATTACCTAAACAGAGCATTAGAAATAATAATATGATTTTATGCAACAGTGAGTTGAGTAGTCTTAGATTTTTTTTTGAGACACTCAGTAACCGTATTTTTATTAAATAATGAATGTTCTTGCAGTTAGCACTCAGTTTAGAAGATATTGCTTTCACTTAAAGCCATGAACTCAGTAAGATGAGGCTTTCTAGTAAGTAATAATAGAATCAGTTTGCATTGGAGAAGAATAGAGATGACCAGTCTGGATTGAAGCAATATGAATCAGGGATAAAGTAGGCAGTATTTCACATATACTGGCTGACAAATATGTACTGCCCTTATATATCTTATATATCTTTGTATATTCATTTAATCTTTATAGTGACTTTATACCATTTTTTCTGTTTATAACTAAGAAATTTGGGGATAGAGAGGTAAAGTCACTCCAGTGAGTCCTGAAGTGGTATATAGCTCTATGTTAGGATTCTGACTCCATGTTTGAGTCATATACTACTTTTTAAAAGAAATCATAAGAAGATGCAGGACTAAAACAGTAGACATGTTGCAAATAGCTTTGATATTAGACATCCCAAAGACATGGTGCAATAGCTTTGATATTAGACATCCCTTGTTTTTGATGACAGCTCCATTGAGTACTAACTAAGATTATGATCACGATAAATTACAGTAAACTTTGGTATCTTATCTTTGTGTGGGGCTAATGATACTTCTCAACAGAGTGTTGTGAGGATTTTATGAGACAAAAATGTGTAAATTGCTTAGTAAAGAGTAGTAGAGTAGAGTAATTAAAAGAAAAAAAACATTTAAAAAGCATATACCTATTAATATAAATGTTGCTTGGTGAATTGCATATACATAATGCAAAACTGATTATTTTGTCATGTTCATAATATTACAAGGTAAAAAGAGTTCCTCGTTATTAAAGAGAGCTATTGAAACTGATGGACTCTCCAGACATTTCCAGTCATCTTGTGTTACTCAGAACATTTTTTGTTTGCTTGTTTTTCTGCCAATTTCTTCTTTCTCTAACGGGATCATCTATCAGATGTCTGCTCCACCATTATATTTTGGAAGCAGATAACTTGTTTTCTAGGTTTCATAGGTCAATAATAGAGGGATTTTGCCCCAGGATGTACCACGCCCATAACTGATTTTAATGAGGTTTAGGACTTACGAGTTGTTACTAAAATGGCTTAAGGCTTTTGGGAGGCTGGGATGGGGTGAATCTATTTTGCATGTGGGCGGAACCTGTCTTTCGGGGTTCCAGAGGGTAGGCTGTGGTAAATTGAGTCATGTCTCCACAAGAAGCATGTTCAAGTGTTAATCTGCATTACTATGGGCATGAACTCATTTTTAAACAGGACCTTTGAAGATGTTTTATCATTATTAATATTATTATTAATTTAATTTTTTAATTCGAGATGTTGTAGGTTGACAGAAAAATCATGTAAAAAATACAACGTTCCTTTATACTCCAACTCCACTTATGAGCCCTTTCCATTAAAGTGGAATGTTTGTTACAATTGATGGAAGAATATTATCATTGTACTATTAACTGTAGTCCATAATTTATGTTTAGGTGTACTTTTTCCCCAATATGCCACTCTATTATTAACACCTTGCATTAGTGTCATACATTTGTTATCATTCATGAAAGAATATTATAACTGTACTATTAACTACTGTAAACCATCATTTACAGTAGTGTTCACTGTGTTATACATTCCTGTATTTTATCTTTTAATATTTATTCTAGTAACATATATATGACCAAATTTTCCTCTTTAACTGTAATCACATATATGGTTCAGTGTTATTAATTATAAATGCAATAATGTGCTCCCATCACCATCTATTTTCAAAACTTTGCAATCAATCCGAAAAGAAACTCTGAACAAATTAAACCTTAACTTTCCATTCCTTACCCCCAACCCAGCCCCTAGTAACCTATATTCTAGATTATAACTCTATGAGTTTTCTTATTTTAATTATTTCATATCAGAGAGATCATAAGATATTTGCCCTTTTGTGCCTGGCTCAAAGGCTTCAAAGTTCATCCATGTTGTCATACAACTAGAATTTCTTTCCTTTTAATGCTGAATAATATTCCATTGCATGTATATACAACATTCTGTTTATCCATTCATTGCTTGATGGGTATTTGTGTTTCTTCCATCTTTTGGCAATTGTGAATATTGCCACTACAAATATCGGTGTGCAATTACATGTTAGAATACTTGCTTTCAATTCATTTGGGTATATACCTAACACAGGGATTGTTGAGTCATATGGCAATTCTGTGCTTAGCTTTCTGAAGACCTGCCAAACTGTCTTCCACAGTGGCTGCACTATTTTACAGTCCCACCAGTAAGGAATGAGTGTCCCTAGTTCTTCACACCCTCTCCAACATTTATATTTATGTGTTTTTTTATTTTTTAATAGCCATTTTAATGGGAGTGAAATGGCATCTCATAGTGATTTTGATTTACATTTCCCTAGTTGCTAATAATGTTGAGCATTTTTCATGTGCTTCTTAGCTATTTGTATATCCTCTTTGGAGAAATGTCTATTCAAATTTTTGGCCTATTTTAAAATTAGGCTGTTTGTTTTTTTATTGTTGAATTTTAGGATTTTTTTTTTCTGGATATTAAACCCTTATCAGATATGTGGTTTCTAATATTTTCTCCCTTTGAGTAAGCTGTCATTTTTGTTTCTGCATATATTTTAAATACATATTTTATTGTTGGTTGGCTTTGTGTTAAGGCTCTTCTTTGATGCTTGGTACAATTTATTCTGGATGTTTAGAGTAGCCCATGGGGTTGAGGGGTGGGGTAATCAATCAAAACAGCAAACAACTGGGATTCCTCCTCCAACATTAGCAAAAGGACTGAATAATCAATGATTTAAAAAGCAAGTGCAGAATCCAAATCAGCCCTGTTCTTGCTTGTTCTTCCCTTGCCTGGATCAGCATGCAAGGAAACCTGGGGATTTGGAATCTGTAATGGGGAATTGTAGTCTGTAAATCAGCCCTCTTTATCTCTTTCAGCCCCTTTCCTCTCTACCTGGGATCCATTGTCTGTTATTTTCTCCAATTTCTTCTCTCTCAGTTCTTTAATAAATTACTGGTCTAACTTAAAAAAAAAATAGAGTAGTCCATGTTTAACTGTTCATGTTTTTTAAGGTCTTCTTCATCTGATTCTTGCTCTGGGTAAGCAATTTTTAAGATTGTACTTTTTATGCAGTTATTTGTATTCCAAGAGAAAGCCTTCTTTCCTTTGTTCCTTCTCCAGAAATTTTGATCCATTCTGTTTTTCTTTGTGTGCAGAATTTTCTCCCCAGCTCTTATGATCTATTTAAATTCACTCCATCACTCATTGTCCTCTTTTCCTTTTCCTTTTCATTTCTGGGAACTTTCCTCTTTTATATTAGCTCAGTTCTCCTCCCCTGTGTTATGCTTCTCTGCATCCAGTCTCTTTCCCATTAAGCTTTCCTGCCCTAGGGACACAGATGGGGTCATTGCAGAAAGTTGGGTCAATCCCTGACAGGTCCATTTTTCATTTAGGTGGTCCAGTGAACAGAGACTGGATTGAGTGTGTGTACCTCCTGCCAACAGTTTTGCCTGTGGTCCACCCCCGTCAGGGACCCTTTTGGAGGTAGCACTCCACAGCCGCTTGTATTCCACCCTGGGTCTCTGTGGAC
The DNA here is from genome assembly GCA_026826555.1 of Tolypeutes matacus. Taxonomy (NCBI): domain Eukaryota; kingdom Metazoa; phylum Chordata; class Mammalia; order Cingulata; family Chlamyphoridae; genus Tolypeutes; species Tolypeutes matacus. The sequence goes on along the minus strand of JAKSZT010053887.1, from coordinate 8,543,311 downwards.
TTTGGTCCCTGTGCCTGGATATACATTAGGGTCTACCTCGCTGTTGTGATTGACTCCATAGTCTGCACCCATGGCAGGAGGGACCCAGGCTGTGCTGCCTCTGCGCAACTCCCAAGCTATGCAAGGACCCAGGGAGGGGGAGGGGTCCAGACTCTTGAGACCAGGAGGGAAATCTTCCATCTGATCTTGGAGATTATTTTTCTTTTTCTTTGATTCAGAATCTGTGGAATTCTTCTCCAATGTGTATCATCCTCCAGCGTTCTAATCAATGGGATTTGTTCTTTCATTTGTTGATTCAGAGGGGAGACTTTTTCAAGGGATGTTATGTGTCGCCATGTTGATGATGTCACTGCCCAGAAAGTTTTATAAATTATTGTCTGAGTTGTTCTTATCCTTGGTTACTTTGCCAAAATGTACGGACCCATTGTATGGCACTAGTGTCACCATTTAGATTATTCTTCACAGATGACTGTGGTAGGAATGATTCAAAATTGGATTAAAATTTATAAACCTTGTGTTTTAGTGGTTTAAAATCAAATTATGTGGGAGACTAGTTTCTATATAATGAGATATAAGCAAATACACATACTATTTCAAATAACTCTGTTGCTTAACCCTTGGACTACATTTCCTACTTTGTATTAGAAAATATCTAGGATTTTATTAGTCAATTAGCTTAGGTGATGAAAAGACAGAAGAGTCTAAGTTTGCAGTCTACCTACTTCCTGCCATGTGACTACTCTTCTTCCTTCACCAGAATATTCACCACAAATAAGTCTAAAAAGACTTATGCTTTCTAAGTCTCTTTTGGCTCTATATCCTTCTCAGACTATATAAAGCTGATGTCCAAAGGTTGGAGTCTTTATGAAAATAGAAGAATTTCATAGACCAAAGTGAGCTATTCTTGTCAAATCACTGGTGATTCCACAACTCACTTTCATATTCTTTACATTGATCCTGAAAATTTCAGTAATGTTTTTGGACTTTTGTTCATCTTCTCAAACCCTTATATTTTATTAATGGGTATACACCTAAAGAGATGTCAACCCACTCCAAAACAGGTGTGGAGGTTGTCAGCAAAAGCAGGACTTACACAGGCTCTGATAGAAAATGTTTTACTCATATAGAGAAGAGACAGAGCAAGGTCAGCGTCTTTAGTGGGTGTTAGTTCCACATAGCCAACTTGTTTCAATCCATGGCTGTGGCAGGGAGATATATTATGCACAGCACCCCTCTTTTGCTTTTGTGTACTGCTGCAGCGGAGGAAATTTGCTTCACTAAGGTATGAACTGAATGTCATATAACATGCCCACTAGAGTGAGACTTTCTCCAGTGAATGTTTACATTTGCTCCTGTTAATAGGGAAAGGAATGTACTAGCAGTTCCCTTATCTACTAGGGGTTTGTTTGTATCCTGCCAGGCTGACACACCTGGTCCTGAGCACAGGATGTATTTGTGTCCCAGGGAAAGGTGGCAAGCCATGCTAGGATTGTCCCCTACTAAATGGGAAAACCCTATATAATTTTTTTAGTTAAGAAAAAAATCTCATATTCTTATTTTTTCAACCTGTAGAACCTAAAACAATGTTTTTATAATATCAAAGATATTAACAAAGGAAAATGTCACAGTAGAGAAACTTGTACTCAAGTTATCATATCTTGTGTTGGATTGTTTGTATAAATTAAAGTATATAAAACATATACCCTGGGACAGGGAATTTTTCTTCTCATGCCCTGCATGGCATAAAAGAACATGCTGATATTTAATAAATAATATTACTACTGGACTGGGGTCATTATGTGTGGTTGGAGGTGTCAAGGCCTATTTGCCTTTATTTGCATCTTTTAAAAAGTTATTACTAGAAATTTGACTTTTCAATTCAATCTTGCTCTGATATTCTGGGACTAGATGGATCTAAGTTCTGGATTTCCTCTTTTGAAAAGGAATATTTAGGAGATGAATATAGAGTTTGGAATTTCTATTTTAGAAGACCAAATTTTATAAATAGATGATTATTACTGGATTTAGGAAAAAGGAATGACAAGGTGATGAAGGTAAAAAGCAAAGTTCAGATCAAAATCTCTACAATAATAGAGAGAAATAAAGGAAGAATTATAATAGCAAAATGTTATGGATTATCTGTTTTGTCTGTTTCAAGGGTTCTCCTAAATGAGCATTCTTCTTTAAGGAAATGAATTTTAACTTCAGACACTCAAGACACTATCATAGTAAAGAATTTAGGAAGACTATAACAATATGTACCTGAGCAAGATCTTTTCTGAATTGAGTTTTAGACTTTGCAATTACTATCATTTTTATGAGGACATCTTTGTTGTAAATTCACCAAAAAGAGCTGATTCATCTTGATTGACAACTTTTCTCAACCTCTAGGGGTGGATAGATCGTGCAAGTTTCCCTGAGTAATTGAAGCAGTAAGACAGTGGTCAAAGACTTCATTCCACAAATATTTAGAAGCACATTTTATAATTTAAATGTTTCTTTTGTGATCCAGTTTCAGAGGTAAGAACAGGACATACTGGAGACAGGGTTATGTTGGTAGTGAGGGAACAAATTGTATTGAGCTGCCCAAGTCATAGATTTTTTAACTGGTGAAGAGTTTTCTCTGTCATTTAGCACCAGAGAAGACCATGCATCAGTCTAATGATGTGAACTTTTCTATATTTGGTCAAAATTCAGAATTCTGCAGTTGCACCTTGAAGCTTGGTCCAGCCTCTGTTCATCTGTGTCATGTCACCAAGTATGTACTTCAGCTGTTATACATGGACTCAAAATGTCTGGATGATATTAAAATCTGTGCTTTCTTTGAAGGTAAAAAAAAAAAAAAAAAAAAAGTGGCACTAGGTAATAGCTGGTTACCTTAATTTGAAAGAGTATGTGTGTGTATGTGTGTGTGTATTCCATCTGATTTTGATTTTTAACAGTTATAAATTTTTTGACAAACTTTTCATAAGTCCTATCATAGATTACTAGTAATGATGACTTCAATAATTCTTCTCATCTTTGTACGTACACCTCTTTGCAATATGACTTAGCCACTTCTTCCATCAGATGGAGTCAATTTCCTTACCTTTTCAATCTGGGCTGGCATGTGACAAGCTTTGACCAATTGAATGTTATAAAAGTGACATTATGTAACTTCTGAGCCCCGGCCACAGTAGGCCTTACCAACTCCACTCTTGCCTTCTTGGAACAATTCCATGATCGTGTAAAGAAGCTCTGTTTAGCGTCTTGTGGGATGACAGACTACATGACAGACAGACACCATATCTGCTAAGGCTTTCAAGACCAACCAAATGACAGTCAGCATCATCTACCAGACAAATGACTGAAGCTATCTTATATCATCCAGCCCTAGATGGACTACTTCAGCCAGGTGGGTGACCCCAAACAAGACCAGAAGGAGAGATGCCCAAATGAGCACCTGGACCAAAATGCAGAATTTCAACAAATGAAATGGTTTTAAGCCACTCTGCTGTATGATGATTTGTTATGCAGCAATAAATGATTGAGACACATACCTAGCATTTAATTTATTGAATTTCGTTCATGTGACTCCTCAGGCACCAATCTTACCTTGGTTTTTACTGCAAATTTTTACCATGTTAATGCATTAAATAGCAATGAATACTTTCTGCATGCTCTGTGTGATTCATACTTCTTATTCTCTCAGGTATTACTAAAGGATATAGCCAGAAGAATTTTGTCCTTATAATTTAACATAGTAATATGATACAGGGCACTTTCATAAGAATCTATAGAATAATGTTTTACTCTGTACAAATCTATGACCATGATTGCCAAAGACTTAACATTGGAAAATCATGGAAAGAAGCCAAAGAATATCAGAGAAGGAATCCATAGGCATGACAAAAGAAAATACTGGTGTACTAATACAATTCTGAGTGATAATCAAGGTTAAGGAGAGTAAGAACATGTGGTTAGGAAAGCTTAGAAATTTCAGCATAACTAAGTTTCTATTCACAAGCTTACAGCATTGCATACATTGTATGAACTTCATTGTATTCTCTGGTTGAACCATTGTTTTTATTTTTATTTTTTATTTTTTTTAAATTTATTTTTATTGTGGGTAAAAATAAAAATTCTCACAATACATACAAACATTTGCAAAATGATATATAAATATATATGCATATATGTGTATTTGCTTACAAAAATGTTCTTTATATATATATATATACATATATTTTGAACCATTGTTTTTATAGTAAAGCATCCCAAAAATCCCAAACAAATGTTTCTTTTGGGAACAGTATCTAATTTTAACTTGGAAAAATTAGCTTTTTTTATGCTGTATCCCCTCAATGTTTACCATAATCATTACAGAAACAGTTGCATACTTTAAATTATTTTAAATTCCTTTCTTTTTACTTTCCAGATTCCTTCCCTCCCTTTCTATTTCCCACTTCCTTCTCTTCCTTCTATTATTTTATTATTTCTGCTCTTTTTTTCTGAAAATTATTTTAAGAGCAGGAAGATATTACAATTAATATTATTAGTAAACAAATGTCTCTTTAGCATGCAACTTAGACAACATGCCAAGTAAATTGAGTTAGCACAAAAAATGCAGGCCAGAAACAATTATCACCTAATATCAAAATCTAAAACACTTTCAAAGTTGCAATACATAGATTATAGTCCAGAATTATAGATATATGATATCATTTACAAAGAGATAAATATTAGTGAAACCACATTAATTCACCCAGGCTTCCTCCAAAGCCACCTCTTAACCTTCTTTTCTTTCTTCCTCATTCAGGAAGAAGTTATGAACTCTTAAATCAGAGAATTATTTCTAAAGTGGGAAATAGGTGTTGCTCTTAACTGTATCAGGCATTAATATCTTGTATTGCAAGTAATTGTTATATTTCTAAATGGCTCTGATTGGGCAACTACAATTTGATACTTTGGCTTCTCTTTAGAATAAATGTGTTGCTAAGCCTTGTTGCTAAGCAACATCATGCAGCGAGGCAAGCTGAATTCTGAGGTTTTAGTGGTAGATTCAAAAATATTGTTGATCTGTGATTTGATAATAAATGACATATATGTCCATGTGATATGCTTGAATTATGTGAAACAGACATTACCTCAGACAATCTAGAGATTTTCCTGATCAGGAATTGGTTTATTTCAAACTATGAAGGATTTTGAACTACATGACATGTGCCATTATACATCAAATATATTATAAGCAAATCTAATACTTTATAGTTGTACTATTGGCTATGTGGTAGTTTTAAACTGTATACACCCAAGAAAAACATGTTCTTAAATCTAATCCATTCCTGTGTGTGCAAACTCATTGTAAGTAGGATATTTTGATGAAGCTGCTTCAGTTAAGGTGTGACTTACTTCATTCAGGATGGAGTTTAATCCTATTCCTGGAGTCCTTTATAAATGGAAAGAATACAGAGAGAGAGAGAGGGAAATATACGGATGCAAGAAACTGAAAACAATGAAACCAGGAAGATAAAGGAGAAATGAGGAGATGTTGCCACATGCCTGGTCATGTGGCTGAGGAGCCAAGGATTGCAGGCAGCCAGTCGTTGGGAAGAAAGCCTCCCGTTGATGATGCCTTGATTTGGACATTTTCCCAGACTCTAACCATGAGTGAATAAATTCCCATTTTTTAAGCCAAACCTTTTCATGGTATTTGATTTAAGCAGCCTATATTCAGGCTATATTCAGTTGGCGTTTTAATGGAGAGAGACACTCTATCCAAATATTTATGCAATGAAGATAATGAGAGACAATTCTCTGTAAGTCTCTTGTGTTTCTGCAAGTATTACTAGCAGACTTTTTCCAAACTATCTTTTCAATGATTCTTGTACAACAGTCTTGGAAGATAGAGATCATATGTCTCTCAAGAAGAAAAGGCAGGTTTGCTTACTGCTTTGGAAGATAGTGATAGTGGCTCCTTCTGTTGCAGCACGCATGTATGTTTCCTGTCATTATAAAAGATTTGGTTTCCCTAAGCTCAGTTTTCCTCTCTTGTAATGCAACCCACTGTGTATGTAGATATAACCTGTCCTTCTTTCCATCACCCATTGGGACCTGGAACTTGGGAAGCCAGTACAAGAAAAAGCAGATACTCTGGATATAGCTGCTGCTATGAATAAAAAAAGTCCATTGTCCTTGACCTAGGAATCTTCTGTCCTTAGACAACATCCATGGAATTGTGGCCTGCAAGTAGGGTAAAATCTCTGATGCTTCATAGTTCTTGAAATAAAGGAGCATTTTTGTTGAGAGTTAATGTTTTAATAAGTGTATCTAATCTAATGAAGCTTTAGGAGGCTTCAATTATTAAAAATAAGAAACAAAAAAAAACATTAAAATATTGATTATAAATTGCAACATGGAATGTAGATTCTAGGTTATATTATTAAGAATTACAATGTATGTTTTATCTTTAATTTTATTAAAGAATTTCTTCCCTGTTAAAGAAGTTTAACCACTAGCCAAGATTTCAAGGAAAAACTATTTTGGATAGGCATGGCTTCCCAGAATCTTTAATATCATTCTGTTTAGTTTATATACATGCACACACAATCTCTCTCTCTCTTTCTCTCTCTCTCTCTCTCTCTCTCTCTCTCTCTCTCCTCTGTCTCTCTCTCTCTCACACCACACACACAAACAAAATTGATATTACATATGTATATTAAACATACAGAATGTTGGATAAATATTACCAGTTATCCTCAATTTCACCCAGGATTAGACATGAAATGGTTAAAAAGAGCAAATCCTTAACTTCGTATTCTTCAAGGTAGATTAATAAAGTTATGCTAAATGTTGGCCACAGAAACTCATGGTAACCATTTTCCTACCCAATGGGAGATTTTGTTATTTTTCTCAAAAAAAGGGAATGATTTTAAACACATACCTCCTGCTTTTTCAGCTTGATCAGAACACAGAGGCAGTGGCCAGAGAAAAGGAGGCACTCAGTTACTAGGATAGAGCAGAGCTGCAGCCTGTGCCTACCAAGAGAGGCCACTTCTAATGTCATATGTAACAGCTGGCAGGCATTTATCAGGGAGCCTTAGAGGACAGCAAACCTCTTTAAATACCACTGAAAGAACAAGAGTACAAGTAGCAATTAAGAATTCTCTGTGATTGATCATGAGATTCTTGATACAAACCTGAAACCATTCCAGGAACAATTGCATGGAGTATTTAAAAGAGAAACAGCAGGACATGTGTGACTAAGAAGAGAAGTTCAGGCTGGACAAGACATGGGAAATTCTCTGAATCACTAGTGGAATTTTGCTAGTTCCCTGCTAGAGGGCATTGGAAATTAATAATAATGATAATAATATCAAACACCATGATTTAGAGTTAGGTTGTTATTACGATTTTGAAAACTATGTCTGTAATGAAGGCTCTGTCATCTCACACTATTTTTTTCTATTGCCTTCATAAAGTGTGTAGATAATGTTTCTCTCCAGGTATTGTTATCGCTAGCCTCAGACTATGGATCATGCTGACAATTGCAGTGCCTGGAGTGGTCAATATCAAGGAAGTAATACCCTTGTTTACAAAGCTTATTTATGAAAATGGTAGCTGTATATATTGCATGGAATTTGGAAACAAGTCTAATATAAAATGGTTCCACTTAAACTCCTACTCCTTGATTTATTAGCTACAAGTGATTTCCTTATATTCCCAGAAAGTACTTCAGAGAAATTCAGCAGGCTTAGTATATTTTTCACTTTCTCTTCTCTTTCTCCTCCCATTTCCTCTAAAGTCATATTACTTCTACATTTTTAGTGCATATAAAATGTATGTACTTTTCTATCACCTTATCCATCTTTTTTTTTTTTTTTCCTTTTTAAAGAAGCTTTAAATTACATAACTGTTACATCAAAAATAGGGAATTCCCTTATGTTCTACCCTCTCCCCTCCCACACTTTCCCACATTAACAACATCTTTCGTTAATGTGGTACATTTGTTACAACTGATGAACATATATTGAAGCATCGCTACTAACCATGGACTATAGTTTACATTATAATTTACACTCTGTCCCACGCAATTTTATAGGTTATGACAAAATGTATAATGGCCTGTATCCGTCATTGCAAATGTCATGCAGGACAACTCCAATGTCTCAGAAATGGTCCCATGTTATTCCCTCTCCCTCCCCTCAGAGCCTCTGGTGGCCACTGCCTTTATATCAATTATACAATTTTTTTCATTGCTATAATAATATTAAGACTATAATAGATTAATAATAAGTCTAATTTAGTCCATTGTTCATTCCCCAATCTTGAGGATTTTGGAATGGTGATGCCCATCCTGTTTCTAATCAAGAGGGGATCTGGATCCCATGTGGCTGATGGATGGTACTATCTTGCTTGCAGTTGCAGACAATCTCTGTGCGTTGGGATGGGGGCTGTCCATCATCATCTCCTTGTTAGTTGTCCTGGGTGAGTCCAATGAACTGGAGAGTAGGTGTTGCAACTCTGCTGAGATTCAGGGCTTAATTGGCACATGAACAGAACAAAGATTTAAGTCTTTGGTACATAAGCATAGTGCTAACTGAACTTATCCATCTTTTAGTTTTAGTTTTACCATTAAGAGTAATCAGTGTTCATCCCCAGATCTTATGCTGAAGTTTGTCCTTTGTTTCCCATGTAGAGAAATCATATACTTGTATGCTTACTAAAGATTCCTTTGTTATGTCTTCATGTACTTTCTAATAAATAAATTCATGATTAGAAACATTTATTCTTATAAGTGGAATATAATCCTTTATTCTTATTAGTGTAATATTTTCTTTTACTGCATTTTTAAACTGGAATTAGCTGGTATATATTTGTGTTAATTTTTCATGTTTCTACACTGATATCTCTAATTATTATAATACTTTCAGTTAATTTTCTTGAGCTTCCCATGTGTATTTTCTTGTTATCTGCAAATAACTTACATAATATTTACACATTTTATTTTATTTTATTGTGTTTAATTGCATGGGCTAACACTTACAGAATTATATGAAATAGGGATAGAGATATTGTGAACTCTTGCCCAATTTCTTTATCTCAGAAATTTTGGAGAAATATCTTATTTTAAACATTTTTCTTCTATTATATTTCTACCTATTATATTTAATGAGACTCTATTATGAATTTATTAGATAAATTTATAGCATATGTTAGAAAAATAAAACATTTGTGTCCTTTGGCCAATATATGTGATTAATTATATTAATAGATCCATAAACAGTAAGCACTCTTGAATTTCTAGGAAAAACCCTACTTTTCCTGACATTTCAGTGTGTTAACTTCATTCTTCCTTATAGATGGAAGGAGTTTGATGTACTATATTTGTCACACTGTCTGATCCCTGAAACTAACACTTTCAGTTGTATTAGACCCTTGAGGCTAGTTGCTTATGCTGAACTAATTGGTACTTTGCAGAATTGATAGGTCCTCCTTGGTGAGGGCAATTATCTGTTATAATTTGGTACACAGACATTTTTACTGCTACCAGGTCTACTTTTATCATTAGTTTTCTGAGCAAGTAATGGACTGACTAAGGAAAAAGTTAGCTTGTTCATCTTGTTGATTTGGTTGCCAAGAGCATCACTCATTATGGTGGCCTTGCAGTGATCACTCACTACTGACAGAGGTGACAGTCTATTCATGAATGGTGGCTAATGGTATTCTGAATGGCTTGGGAGGGCAACAAGGTGACTACGGAAAGAGTTATAGATAAATCTTTCAGAATGACCAGTGATGTGAAAATAATGTTTTAAAATACCAGATTAATGAATTGAAAGCATAGTTAATTTACTTTTAATCTCTCCCCCCGCCTTAGTATATGGATATGTGTATTTATATATAGCTGCATGATTTGTTACAAATAGTTCTTTGGCCATATCCTGTAGGATTTTATATATGAAACTCTTACTGATCTTCATTTACATATAATTAAAGATTTCCGTTTTGATTTCTTTCTTTTTTTTTTTTTTGTTATCCTTTATCTTTATTTTTTTATTTTATTTTATTTTTTTAATTAATTAATTTATATATTTTTTAAAAGATGCTTAGATTACATAATTGTTACACAAAAATTATAAGGATTCCCATGTTCCCCACCTCCCACACCTCCTACAACATCCCACACAAACATCTTTCATTAGTGTGGCACATCACCAGCAATGGATATACATATCCTGGGGCCTTGCCACCAAGCATGGACCATAGTTCACATTGCAGACCACACTCTCTCCCACACAGTTCTGCATGCTATATGCTGACGTAAAATGGCCTATATCTGTCATCGTAATGCCACTCAGGACAATTCCCAAGTCCCAAAAAGCCCCTGTATTACAACTGTTTTTCCCTTCCCTGCCCTGAAAGCATCCAATGGTCACTGGCTCCACCTCACTGTTGCAATTTCTTTCATTGCTTGAATCATAATATGTCTACAACAGGATAACAGTGAGTCCACTTTAGTCCATAGCTCCTCCCCCAGTCCTGAGGAGTTTGGGATGGTGATGTCCACTCCACCTCCAAGTGAGAGGGGGCCTATATCCCATGGATACTATGGATGGGATTATCCTTCCTGCAGCTGCAGACTCTCTCCATTCCCTGGGATGGCTGCTGTCCATCATCATCTCCTCACCAGGTGACTTGGATGAGCCCATTGAGCTGTAGAGTCCATTGAGCTGCAGCTCCACCGAGATTCCAGGCACAGCTGGCACATGGACAGGCCAAAGTCTCCAGTCTCTGGAAATATACCTACAAACTCCAGCATCGTATATAGGTTTGAATAGAAGGGACTGATGGACCATGTGCAGGGAGGACTTATTTGAGTCCAACTCTGTCATTCTCAGGAGCACAGATTCCAAAGTGTAGTCCCCTGATAAGGCATCAATCTCTGGAGCTATCTCCCCTTATATAGGACTTGGGTGTCTCCAGAGGCCTCAGGAGCCCCTCTGTGTGGGGCAATATCCGCTTTGGTGTTCTATGAGGTCCTACTGAGGTGTGCATAAGTGTTACCTCTGGGATGACCTCCCGACTTTCTTTGAAGTCTCTTAGCCACATGAAATCATTTGTCTTTACCATTTCCCCCTTTTAGTCAAGGTCTTTCTCCAGTGGTATTGCCAAATGGCACTTGGTGTTAATCCTTCGTTGCCAAGGAGGCTCATCCCTGGGAGTCATGTCCCATGCTGGGGGAAAGGTAATGCATTCACATGCTGAGTTTGCCTTAGAGAGAGGCCACATTTGAGCAATAAGGAGGCTCTCAGGTGGCAACCCTTAGGCACCCTATAACAGTAGGCTAAGTTTCAATTACAAGAGCAAAGATTTGTAAGGCTAGTCATCAATAACAAGAGCCCATTAGTGGACCATCTCCTTTGCCAGACACTGCCCCGGCACTCGGAGGACTGTTGCTGCTCCCTTGGAGAATGTGGCAGAGCTCTCCAGGCTGGGAATTCAGTATTCCCTCATTTATTGAGTGATTGACCACCCACTGGACATTACATATAATTAATGATTTCCATTTTGATTTCTTTTTTTTACCCCAAGAGTTATCTAGATATGTTAATATATTTCTCAGTAGAAAGTTGATTTTTTTTGCTAAATGTAGCTTGTTAATATCTATAATTATTGAATTACATTAAAAATGTGGCATAACTTTATTTTCCGCTATGTGGAATTCATTGAGACTTTGGTTTTTCCTTAGGACTTTGAAAAGTGTGTATATGTCTGTGTACAAATAATTATGCTAATTTGTTTTATCCAAACTGTCTATATTCTTAGTTATTTTTATCTTTCTTTCCTTGAACAATTAATTTTCAGAAGTTTGGATTAAAATCTCAAATTATATGCCATTTAAAATTTTCTAGCAATCTTGCATATATTGTAAGTTAGATTGTTTAATTAATGTAGAGTCATGGTAATTTATTTTGATTTGGGCTTCATCTTCTATTGTATTAAAGATTTTCTTTTTTGTCTTGTTTTTCATTTCATTTGATATAAGCATTTTTGCCATCTTTTGTTTGTCATTGATATTTTATATTCATTTTACCTCTTTATTGTAAATCTTTCTTTGCCTTTTTTTCTTATAAAGAGTATATATACTCCTGAATTAAAAAAAAAAAAAAAAAACCCCAAAAACAAAACATTTTATGTGAGAGTTTCTCAACAAAAAAAGTATTTTATTCATTTTTTTGGTATGAATATATTTGGACATACAGTATGCTGGTTTTTTTTTCATTCAAAAATTTATTCAGGCATATCTTTCATACATGAACATACATAAAAACAATAAAAGTTGTGAACTTACAAAGCATGCATAACATTATGCAAGACTCCCATTCATCACCCTACCAGTAATACCTTGCCTTCTTGTGAAACATTTGTTACAAACTGTGAAAGACCATTGTCAAAATTTACTACTAATTATAGTCCATACCTTATATTTGTATTTTTCCCTCAACCCACCTGATTATTAACACCCTGTATTTGTATTACATATTTGTTATAGTTCATGAGAGAACTTTCTTATATTTGTTCTGTTAACTACAGTCCATCTTCTACCATAGAATTCACTGTATTATACAGTGTCATGCCTTGTAAAATCCATTCATAGTGTACACTTAGTGGCTCTCATTTTCATCACAGTTGTGCTGTCATCACATCAGTCAATTTTAGAACATTTTCGTTACTCCAAAAGGAGAAAATCCCATACTCCCTTATACCCCTAACTGTTGAATGACACTTAGAATTGATGTATCTTTTTTACCATTGCTGCAAAAACATTGCAATATTACTATTAACTATTCTCAATAAATTATATTAGTTGTAATTTTCCCATGTATCACCTTATTCTTAACACTTTGGAAAAGAATAAAATTCTTATATTTATAGATATTAACAACAATCTTTATCCATCACCAAAATCACTATTTTATGCAGTCCCTAGATTATCCTCTAGCTCCTTTTCAATTGACATTTACGTCCCTAGACTACCACTTTCAGCCACAATCACATTTGTAAATCAACAATGTTACTTATACTCATTATAATGGGTTACCATCAACTCTATTCATTTCCACACTTTTACAATAAACCTTATTAAAATTTTTTCATGCATTAAGCTTCTCCTCCCACTCTCAATCCACATTCTATCTTCTAATAAACTATACTCTAGACATCATATCTAGAAGTCTAGTTATGACGTTTACTCATTGTATTTAGTTCACATTAATGAAACCATGCAGTGTTTGTCCTCTTGTGTCTGGCTTATTTCACTCAATATAATGCCCTCAGGGTTCATCCATGTTATCATATGCATCCAATTTCATTTCTTCTTATAGCTGAATAGTATTCCATTGCATATATATGCCACATTTTTTTTTAATGCATTCATCAGTTGATGGACACATGGGTTATTTCCATATTTTAGCAATTGTGAATAATGCTGCTATGAATATTGGTGTGCAAATGTCAGTTCACATCCTTGATTTCAGTTCTTCTGAATATATTCCTAGTAATAGGATTGCTGGATGATATGGCAGTTCTATATTCAGCTTCCTGAGGAATTGCCAAACTGTCTTCCACAGAGCATGCAACATTCTTCTTTCCCACCAATAGTGAAGGAGTGTTCTTATCTCCACATCCTCTCCAGCGCTTGTACTTTTTTTTGTTTGTTTGTTTTTTGTTTGTGTAAATAATGGCCATTCTAATAAGTTTGAAATGGTATCTCATTGTAGTTTGGATCTGCACTTCCCTAAAAGCTAGTAGTGTTGAGTTTCTTTTCATGTGCTCTTTGCCCATTTGTATTTCCTCTCTGGAAAAATATTCATTCAAGTCTTTTGCCCATTTTTTAAATGGGTTGCTTGTCTTTTATCATTGACTTGTATCATCTCTTTATATAACATGGATATCAAATGCTTGCTGGATATGTGGTTTCCAAATATTTTCTCTCATTAACTAGGCTTCCTTTTAACATTCTTGACAAATTTTTTAAAAGCACAAACATGTTTAATTTTGAGGAAACCTCATTTTTTCCTTTCCTTGCTTGGGCTTTGGGTGTAAAGGTTAAGAAACTACCACCTATCACAAGATCTTGAAGATATTTTCCTACATTTTTTGTAGGATTTTTATGGTTGTGACTTTTATATTTAGGTGCTTGATCCATTTAGAGTTAATTTCTGTATAAGGTGTGAGATAGAGGTCTTTTTTTTTTTTTTTTTTTCTTGTGGATATAGATATCCAGTTCTCCCAGCACCATTTGCTGAATAGACTGTTCTGGCTCAGCTCGTTGGACTTGACAACCTTGTAAAAAACTACTTGACCATATATGTAAGGATCTATTTCTGAACTCTCAATTCAATTCCATTGATCAATATATCTATCTTTATGCCAGTACTATGCTGTTTTTAACACTGTAGTTAAGTAATATGCTCTAAAGTCAGGAAGTGGAGTCCTCCAATTTTGTTCTTTTTGAAATTTTTTTTTTGACTGTTCTGAGCCCCTTACCTTTAACAAATAAATTTTGATAATTGGCTTTTCCAAATCTTCAAAGAAGGCTATTGGAAGCTTTATTGGGATTGTGTTGAATCTGTAATCAATTCGGGTAGAATTGACTTCTTAATTATATTTAGTCTTCAAATCATTGAATAAAGAATATTATTCCCTTTATTTAGGTCTTCTTTTTTTTTTTTTTTTTTTTTTTTTTTTTTTACCAATATTTTGTAGTTTTCTGAATACAAGTCCTTTATTTCCTTGGTTAAGTTTATTTCTAGAGGTTTTATTCTTTTAGTTACTATTGTAAGGGTATTTTTTCCTGACTTCCTCCTTAGATTGTGTATTGTAGTGAATAGAAATGCTACTAATTTTTGCTTATATCTTGTATCCCACCATTTTACTGAACTTGTTTATTAGCTGTAGTTGCTTTGTCATGGATATTTTGGGATTTTCTAAATATAGAATCATGTCATCAGCAAACAGTGAAAGTTTTACTTCTTCCTTTCCTATTTGGATGCATTTTATTTCTTTTTCTTGATTAATTGCTCTAGCTGAAACTTCTCAGACTATATTAAATAACAGTGGTGTAGTGGGCATCCTTGTCTTGTTCCCAATCTCAGTGGGAAAGCTTTCATTCTTTCACCATTGAGAACAATGTTAGCTGTGTATTTTACATATGTTCATTTTATTATATTGAGAAAGTATACTTCTACTGCTATTTTTTGTAATGTTTTTTTTATTATTATCAAAAAAGGATGTTGGATTTTGCCAATTGTCTCTTCTACATCAATCAAGATGATTACTGATTTTTTTTCCCTTGATTTAGTAAAGTGATGTATTACATTGATTGACTTTCTTATGTGAACCATCCTTGCACAACTGGGATAAAACCCACTTGATAATGATGTATCAATCTTTTAATGTGCTGTTGGATTTGAACAGTAAGTATTTTAATGAGGATTTTTGAATCTATATTCATGAGAGAAATTAGCCTATAATTTTTTTTTTTTGTGGTTTCTTTTTCTGGCTCTGGTATTAGGATGATTTTGGCCTCATAGAATGAGTTTGACAATGTTCCCTCCTGTTCAAGTTTTTAGAAGAGTTTGAGCAAGAGTGGTTTTAATCTTCTTTAAATGATTTGTAGAATTCACCTGTGAAGCCATCTGATACTGAATTTTTCATTTTTTGGATGTGTTTGATGACACTTTCAATCTCTTTACTTGTGATTGGTTTGATGGGGTCTTCTGTTTCTTCTAGGTCAGAGTAGGTTGTTCATTTGTTCCTAGGAATATATCCACTTCACCTACATTGTCTAGTTTGTTGGCATACAGTTGTTCATAGTATCCTCTTGTAATCCTTTTTATTCCTGTTGGGTCACTGGTGAGTTTTATATGACTGTTTGCCAAATAATGGAAGATTTTTTCAAGAGGTAAACTTAAGGATTTACAAATATTGTTACAAGTCTAAGATAGTAAAATCTATTCAAGGCTTTCATTCATTCACTCCTTACTGTTTACTTTCTCAAATCCATCTAACCAAAATTAAATTCAAAGTCCCTCATCACCCCCCAGAATAAAACCCAAGACAACACAAAATTTCATCTTTGTTTTAAAAAGTGAGTTGAAATATAAGTGCAAGTATTTTATGGATGTCAATGCTAACCAACTAGGTGGACACCCTCATTTACCCCCTATCATTTCAGATTTTGTTATTTGTATCATCTCTCTTGTTTTTCATTGTCAGTCTAGCTAAGTGCTTTCAATTTTGTTGATCTTCTCAGAGAACCAACTTTTGGTTTTGTTGATTCTCTCTATTTTTGTTGTTCTCAACTTCATTTATTTCTGCTCTGATCTTTGTTATTTATTTTCTTCTACTTGCTTTAGGATTGATTTACTTTTCTTTTTCTAGATCCTCCAGCTGTTCAGATAGGTCTGTAATTTTGGATATTTCTTCTTTTTTTAATGTAAGCATTGAAGGCTATAAATTTTCCTCTCAGCAATGTCTTTGCTTTGTCCCACAGACTATTATATGTTGTGTTCTTTTTTTCATTTGTCTTGAGATATTTACTCATTTCCCTTACAGTTTCTTCTTTGGTCCACTGATTGTTTAAAACTGTGTTGTTTCACCTCTCTGTACTTGTGAATTTTTCATTTGTCTACCTGTTATTGATTTCCAGCTTCATTCTATTATGATCAGAGATAGTGCTTTGTATGATTTCAATCTTTTTATATTTATTGAAACTTGTTTTGTGACACAACATATGGTCCCTCTTGGAGAAAGAGCCATGAGCACTTGAGAAGAATGTATAGCCTGCTGTTTTGGGGTGCAATCCTCTATTTATGACTATTAGGCCTAGTTCATTTATGATATTATTCATGTTCTCTGTTTCCTTATTAATCCTCTATCCTGATTTTTCTATCCAAAGTTGAGAATGTTGAATTGAAGTCCCCAACTATTATTGTAGAGATGTCTATTTATCTCTTCAGGTTTGCTAGAGTTTGCCTTATGCATTTTGGAGCACCCTGGTTAGGTGTATAAATACTTATTATTGTTATGTCTTCTTGGTGAATTGGTCCTTTTATTACTCTATAATTCCCTTCTTCATCTCTTATAGCAATCTAGCAATTAAAATCTATTTTGGCCAATGTTAGTGTAGCTACTCCAGATTTTTTTTGATTACTGTTTGCATAGAATATCTTTTCCCATCATTTTACTTTCAACCTATTTGTTTCTTTGCATTTAAGAGGAGTCTCTTATCGATAGCATATAGATGGATGATTTTTTTTTTTTTTTTTTTTTGTCCATTCTGCCAGTCTGTGTCTTTTGATTGGGGATTTCAATCCATTTTTATTCAGTGTTATTAATGTAAAGGTATTACTTACTTCATCCATTATATCTTTTGTCTTTCCATTTTCCTATCTTATTACTATCTTTTTACTCTTTTAATTACCCTTACTAATAACCTTCATTTCTACACTCCTCTCTTGTATTTTCCTATCAGGTTGCAGCACTCTCTTAGTTTTTTTTTTTTTTTTTTTTGTTAAAAAATTAAACCCAACCTTATTTTGCAGGACAGTTTTGCCAGGTAAAGGATTGTTGACTGGCAATTTTTCTCTTTTACTATAACATATCATACCACTGCCTTCTCACCTCCATGGTTTCTGGTGAGAAATCAGCACTCAGTCTTATTGAATATCCCTTGTATATGATGAATTGCTTTTCTCTTGCTGCTTTCAGAATTCTTTATCTCTGGCATTTGATATTCTACATAGAATGTGTCTAGGCATAGGTCTATTTGGATTTATTCTATTTGGTGTGCATTGTCTTTCTTTGATATTGATATTTGTGTCTTTCATAATGGTTGGGAAATTTTTGGTGATTATGTCTTCAAATATTCTTTCTGCCCATTTTCTGTTCTCTTCTCCTTCCAGGTCACCCATATCATGTACATTTGTACATTTCGCACTGTCATTCAATTTTCTGAAAGCCTGTTCATTTTAAAAAATTCTTTTCTCTCTCTGTTCTTCTGTACTTTCAAATTCAGATGCTCTGTCTTCTAATACACTTATGTTTTCCTCAGCCATTTGAAATTTGGTATATGCTTCTAAGGTATTTTTAATCTCTGCCTTTCATTCCCATAAGATCTGTTACTTTTCTTTGCAAGTTTCCAAATTCTTCTTTGTGTTCACCCAGTGTCTTCTTAATATCCTTAACCTCTTTAGCCATCTCATTGAATTTATTAAGGAGATTAGTTTGGATAGCTTTGATTGGTGTCTTAAATCCTGTGTTTTATCTGGAGGTTTATTTGTTGCTTTGACTGGTCCATATCTCCCTGTTTCTTAGTATGGCTTGTTATTTTCTGCTGGTGTCTGCATTTAATTTTTTATGTGTTTATTCTGTGCTCAATCTCTCTCTTTAGATTATGCCTTTCTTATTGGTTGGCTTTTTGCTAAAGCACCCCCTGTTCCTCCTCTAGCAATGTTAATCCATTCTATTTGTTTTTTATTTGCCTCTCTCTATATTTTAATAACCATTTGCTTTTTTTCCCCCAGTTGCTATTACCTGGAGGGCTAATTTTGGTAGGAGTGTTCCCCTGGGGACAATCTTTCCAGCTCAGATTTCCCAGTCAAAATAGAACCAGGACAAAAGACTTGAAAAGACAATTGTCCAGAGAAGAAATACAAATGGCAAAGAAACACATGAAAAAATATTCAATATCACTAGCAAATCAAAATGACGATGAGATACCATTTCACACCTCTAAGAATGGCCACTATTAAAAAGTCAACAACCTGTAAATGTTGGAAAGGATGTGGGGAGATAGGAATGCTTATTCACTGTTGGTGAGAATGTAGAATGGTAGAGCCACTGTGGAGGACTGTTTGGCAGTTTCTAAGGAAGCTGAATATAGATTTGTCATGTCACCCTAAAGTACTGTTACTAGGTATATACCCAAAAGAATGAGAGCAGAGACATGAACAGATATCTGCACACCAATGTTTACAGAGGCATTATTCATGATTGCTAAAATTTAGAAAAAGTCCAGGTATCCATCAACTGATGAATGGATAAACAAATTGTGATGTATACACATGATACAATTTTATGCATTAGTAAGAAGAAATGAAGTCGTGAAGCATATGACAACATGGATGAAACTGAAGGACATTATAGTGAGTGAAGCAAGCCAGCCACAAAAAGACAAATACTGTATGATTGTACTATTATGAACTAAATATATTATGTAAACTCATGGAGTTAATAATTAGAATATAGGTCACCAGAAAACAGAGGGAGGGTAGAGAATGGAAAGCTGTGGGTTACTCTGTGCAGAACTGGTTAAACGGGTTGTTTATACAACTTTGGAAATGAATAGAAATGGTTAAAGCATATCATGATGTTTGTAATTAACAATGCTGTTATATAGGTATGACAGTGGTTGAAAGGGGAAGTCTAACGTCATGTACATTACTAGAAGGAAAGCTAAAAACTATAACATGGGATTGTATAAGATAGTAAAACCTCATGTAAAACACAAATATGGGTGATATTGTGTATATAAGACTATTTCTACAAAATATAAATACCAATATACTAGAGAGAAGGAAAAAGAATAGCAGCTATGTACAGCAGGGTAAGCATAGAGAGATCGAGAGGTGATGAGTTTGTTTATTATTATTATTGGACTAATGAAAGTGCTCTAAGAATGATTGAAGTGATGAATGCACAAATGTGATTACACCAAATACCATTGATTGTACACTTTGGATGGATTTATGCTTTATTAATATGTACCAATAAAATTGATTTGTTAAACAAAACAAAACAATGCAAAACCTATGAAGGAGGTGTAGATCAATTCCAGTATGCTCTGGAGAGGAGAACCTAAAGGCCACCAATATTTTCTTTGATGTCTCCCCAAATCTATGCTTTCCTAATGTACCCAGCAGGTAACACTCTTTATCCAGTTTTTCCCAGCTTCCCGTAGGTTTTCCTGTGCCTTTAATTCTCAGCTGACTTAGATCCTGGTGGGGGGTGTGGTTGAAAGAGAAGCTGCCAGCCTACCTGGGATGAAACTGTTGCACACCTCCCAGCCCCTGAGATCTGACTTCTCTAATCAACTGCCACAACCTGCGCTGGGCCCTCCAAAGTGGGCAGGTGACTCTGCCATTGCTGAAGGGAGAATGAGCAGACTGCTCGTGCTTCTTCTCCTTCCTGGAGCATCTTGGAGTCAAAGGTACTGCAGTCCTTTAAGATGGGCAGGGTGAATCTGCCTGCAGTACCCAAGTGCGAGCATTTCCTCCCCTTCTGGGAGTGCTGAAGGCGCTAAAGGTGCCACAGCCCTTTAAGTGGATGGAGTGAATCTACTTGCTTTGCCCTGAGGAAGTGTTCAAACTGCACCCAATTTTCACTCCTGCTGGGTGTGGGGGCCCAAGTAGTGGTTCTACAACCTGTGTGCGCTGAGCATGATCCCTACCATCCCTTGCATCTGGTGTGTTTTTTCAACCACTCCTGCTTCTACTTATGCTGGAGGCAGAGCTAGCACATAGGCTGCTGGGTTTTTTTGTGGCTTGGGCAGGTTTAAACCTCAGCTGTGCTCAGAATTGGAATCCAGCTAGTTGAATTTGCTAATCAACAGTGGTAGTTGGTGCCAGGCACTTTCCCTTCCCTGTTTTTGGAAAAGGGAGCTTCTGATTCCAGCCAGGGAGTGGGTCCCCAGGTGGCCTGCCATGCCAGCAGGGGATGGGCAACCACCTCTGCAATGTGGAGGAATCTACTCATGATCTTCACTGCAGATTGCCAGTCTCCTCTTCCTTTTCTTCCTTGGATAGTGTACTGTGTTCTTCTAGTCTTTGGAGACCCTCCAAAGACTCAAATTTGGACAGATCCTGACTGATTATTATCTGCCCAGTGGGATGAGCTGATTATTAAAAAGCCTCCTACTCTGTCACCATCTTGGATCTCTCCCCATATGCTGTTTTTAATGTTTTTCTATTTTACATATTTTATTATTTCTCCTTTCCCCCCTTGCTTCCTTTTGTGGGATTTAACAAGTTTTCTTTGTTTCATTTTTCATCAGGTGTTTTGAACATTTTTGATTCTTCTAGTGATTGTCCCTAAAATATTATATAGTTATTTATAATGAGCTATTTAAAAAAAAAAAAAAAGGATTTAGATTAGATATAAATGTGTCATTACAGGAAGACCTACCCACAACTCTTAAATCAAATATTTGAGAAGAGAATTTATCCCA
The DNA here is from genome assembly GCA_026826555.1 of Tolypeutes matacus. NCBI lineage: Eukaryota > Metazoa > Chordata > Mammalia > Cingulata > Chlamyphoridae > Tolypeutes > Tolypeutes matacus. The sequence continues at coordinate 8,522,037 of JAKSZT010053887.1, read as the reverse complement.
TGTTGTTTTTCAGTATATATTAAGTTCCAACATACAAAGCAAATTATACAGTGTTTAAGGTCTAAGCCAACATTTCTTAAAAATGTGCATTGCTTAGAAAAGAACTTGTTATAATTGCTCTTGGAAGAATAATCAATGTTTAAGAAAAACTGGGTTAGAATAAAGTTTCCAATGCCCTGTAAATTAAAAATATCAAGGAAGTAGATGTTTATTTGGGAATTTAGGGTTGTATTTCAGCACTTCAGGGACTATGAACTGCAAGTAGGTAGATTAAGCAGGTTTGGCATGTTCAGAACCCAACTTGAAGCCCCCAGCCACCTCCAGGAGATATCCTATCAAGCATGAAGACTCTCTCATCAGATTGTGTTTCTGTGAATAATAGTCAGTGTTTAGGACTGTAGGCAAAATGACTTAACTGATCCTTTTTTCATTGCTTGAATTAGCCTCACTGAATTGAATCGATTAACTGTAAAACTGGAAGCATGAGTTTGATGAAGATTAAGGCATTTTCCCATCTTTAGCATGCATTTGATTAAAAAGATGAGATGGGATGCAGTAAGTAGTACATGGCACTATGTGTACAGCTAAGGCTTACCTTTATTAACTCTACCTTTCTCCTCATTGCGAAGCCTAGAACTTTTAAGTAAATAAAGTGTGGCAAGTTAATGAAAACAAAACAGAAAATTACTAATACATCAAGCCATGACCCACGATCCTGGGCACAGTGCAAAATGAAAATGCAGAAGCCCCTTTTCGAATATTACGAAGAATTTCAAATGGCAGAAGCAGAGCATTAAAGCAAGTGAAGGGCCCTTCTGATGTTGTTCACCCATCAAGCTGGTCCTGCAAAGATCACCTCTCTATTCCCTACAATCTTCCAAAAATCAGTAGAGTTGTCCCTAGGGTAGAATATTTATGAGTGATCCACCTATATCTTCATTGCTTTTTAGAAGGAAAGAAGGTCTCTAAGAGTGTTTGGAGAGTGAGATGTTGTTGCCTGTGAAAGTTACCCAAAACATCTGAGGCTTTTATGTTGGCCCTGGGTGTTTGGCTCATATGGAAAATCCATTGACACTATTCAGTGCTTTTTTTTACCATATGATATTTGTTTTAGTCCAAATACACATGGATTAAAATGTTGGCAGGAGAAAGCAATTTTTTTTTCCTGTTCCTATACTCTACCTTTGGTATATCCATGGACCTTAAAGGAAATACTAATTTTCTTTTGTTTCTCTGAAGACGCTACATGATTTTGTCCCTACAAAAATGTTATGAAGTGCAGTCATGAAACCACCAGTCTTGGAGCCAGACTGTCTAGATTCCAGGTTCTGCCACTTTTCAGTTGTTTGATCTTTAGTAAATTATCAATCTACCTTCAGTGCCTGCTTCCTAATGTAAAATGATAAAAATACTAATTTCATAAGGTTGTTTTGAATATTAAATGTCGTAATGTTTTTAAGGCATTAATGTTTTGAGTATAAATACTAAAAAATGTGACCTATTCATCTGACTATATTATAATTTCTAATCATGCTTTACATAAATTATCAATTAGTTTAATCTGGACATAAAGAGTATGGCATTCAGAAGCAGAAAAGTGGAGAGAGCTTCAAAGAATTTCTAACTTATCAGCTCTTAAAGGGGGCAGATCATGGATCTTTTTTAACCCTAATGAAAGTTAGTGGATCATCATTTTCCTCAAAAAGTGCACATAAATTTAGCATTCAAATTAAGGACATTTGCTCATTACCTGAAGCTCATTATTGGAATCTACAGGTGCAGGTTAAAATGAGTGTATCAAATCTTATATGATGGTTTCCTATTCATAAAGCAGTAATGGGATGGGCCTCTACATATCCAGCACCCATTACTGAAAGAAACCCCCTTTCATAGCCTAGTCTATTTCCTGAATATGGTTCTATATTTTTCTTTTCCACAGAAATTCTGAACACAGCCTGGAAATTAATGAAAGCATCAGATAATGGCATGATATTTTATGTCAATGGAAATTATTGAACTTCCTTTTGAATTTCTCTGTTCTTCTGAGAGACCCCTCAGTGCTGAGAAGGTCTTGCTTGTAAGTAAGTACATTTAATGTAGCACTGCTCACAACACTAATGGTTTTATACTTGGGCAATGACTGAGAATAGTAGTGTAGGTTTTGGAATATAACAAAGCTATGAGGACTACTTAAGTAGATGGAGGGGTTATCCCATCAAGAGTTATTTTGTTTTTCCTTCTTAAGTTTTTAGAATTAATTAATTATATTTATCTTTCTTTCTTTATTGCCTTTTCCCTTTCTTCCTTTCACATTAGACTTTGTGCCAAGTTTGCAAATCATTTTAAAAAGTTACCTGAGCTGCTAGTTTCTACCAGATCACTGACATTTGCATTTGCTACCCAATATTTACTCCAGATTCTCCCCTCCTGCTTGGTTTCTCCTACCCTCTCTTACTATATAAGAAACATACTAGATAACAAACTTCTGGCAGCATCAGAGAGACCAAAATTAAAATTAAAAGCAAATAGAAAGTCATATTTATCAATTAGGCTAATTAAAATGGTTTTCATTTTGCTTTCTGTTCTCCATTTGACCTGCCTCAGCTTCTTTCCGTTCCTCAACACACATCCCAGGATTTATTTCCATGGCTGAGGGATGCATGTAGAAAGTATGCAAAGCGTTACTCCCAAAGAGGGCTGTCAAATTTCCTTTAATGGATATTTTGGCTTCAAGTCATTTTTACATTTTTCTCAGCTCTAGATCAAGCTGAGGTTGAAAGGCTAGGTAGCTTGATTGTTTCCACATTTCTTGCAAGATATTGCAAGGCAAAATCCAGAGAGAATAGAAACATCATCTGTCATGTTTAGCCAGGATGAAGTTATATGACATTTAAAGTCCAGAAGCAGTACTGTCAACCTGGAAGTTTCTAATCCCTCTTCCCCAACACTTACAGAGATGCCACGCTAATCCCACAGTGCTGATGCCTGTCTGCTGCGACATGCCATCTGCTCTTGTTCATGTTGGATGTGATCAGATGTGAACCTCAAAGACCTTTTTGAAGACAAACCTTATTTGAGTCTTGAATCATTAACTTTCATGCAGGCTCATCACATTTTGCCGTCTGCCACACAGATTTTTGTTTAATAGGAAAGTAACTGGTATGTGGCAGTTAAGAAACATACTGACAGAAAGAAACTTCTAGTTAAATGTACATTTCAGCAGGATCCTAGAACTTCCACAGAACTGCCTAGCTTTTCATGATTTAGCATGCTTGGAAAATGTATAATTTATATATATATTTTAAAAATCATGTGCAAGCTTGCTCAAATTTTCAATAGCCTTTCTTTCTACTAATGAAAAAAGAGAAATGCTTCTCATGTGAGAAGTCTCATCAGAGGGTAGAAATATTAATGAAAGCCTAGTCAGAGCTGACCTCAAAAGAAAGCAGAACTATCTATGTGTTGGGCGGTTGGTGGAATTTCAAGTAAGACTCAATGTACTAAAATAAGTCCCAAGATATTGTCATTTGGCTTTTCTAGATTCAATTCTTTGGTGTGAAATGTTTTTATACTTCAAATGTGAACCTTTTTTGGTAAGCTATCACAGGAAATATTAGACAATATCTGCTCATTCCCTAGTTGAAAACCAATTAGGTACTTCAACCTGAGATGGGTGCCAGGATCACAAGGATTGGAGAGGAAAACTGTTCTGAAAGTTGAAAGTGCATAAAGAAAAAATAATCTGTTTCTTGATTTAGTTAAGATTAGACTGTTCTCATAACCATGGTTCTTCAATTGGGGAATGTGACGAGCTGCGTATAACTGATCAACAGCAGTCTTTGCGTTTAACTTACTGATGAATGTTTGAAGAGTGTCTGACTGAAGCTGTTATTATTGGGTCTCTGAATAAATTAGCAAAGCACTCCTAGAGCTCTCTACAGTGTACATAACGTTTTCACAAACACAATTGTATTTAATTTTTATTATAAGCATAAGTGCAGGTAGAACAGCTGTTACTTTCATTATCATCTACAAAGGAATCATTGATATTACACATAGCTAGTATATGAGAGCATACAATCCTTTATAAGCAAGCAGTTTCAAGAAAAAAATTAGGATCAGGAACTGAGCTACAAATAGATAAAGTGACTTATCCAAAGGTTTTAGAGATAACCTTCACAATGCTTGTGAAGTATACATTTTTCTCTTGATTAGTTTATTTTGCTTAAAATATGTGAATCATGGCAGCTTCATCACTATGACTGCATTTGAGCCTGGGATTTTTTTTTTTTTCTAATAATATTTGAAGTGATCCTCTAGGGAGGCTTCTCAGTTCAACATAAGTCAATAAGGGATAAGGAAGCATGACGATATTATTATTCAAATAGAGAAATATAGCATATAGGGTTTCTGTTTTGAGAACAAGTATTCTTCATGGTTCTGTCAGAAGAGAGAAACAGGTATGATAAAATTGCTTTCAAGAATATATTCCTGGAAAAAAGAATAAACAATTTTAATTAAGCCTCAGGATTAGAGGATATATCGATTACTCTAAATTTGTTTTTACTAGAAAATTAGAAGAGAATGTATATTCATGATTCCACTATCTTCTGAATAAAAAATGTCTATATGTTACACTATTTAAAATTATTTTAAAGTTAATTTTAATATATTTTAATTTTTAAAGACATGGAACTTATTACTAAGGTAGAAAAAATTATACTACATTAACTTTATACTTGAATCTTTTTATAGCAAGAGCTAAAAATGACATGAAATGGAGATTGTTCAAGAACATTGAGGACATATGACTACTTATGATCAGAGTAAAGTTTTTGAGTTATGAAACAATAAAGTTAATAAAGAAAGAATGAGTATGTTATAATATTACTCTTCTATATTATTTTCTTAGAAAATCAAAGCATTTCAGACTGATAGCTCATAATCTAAGCTTCTGCAAAAAGCACTCAATAAGATTTATAAATTATTGCTTTTGGAATTTACATGCTTATATAGATCCTAACTTCACTAATTCTATCTGTCTGATGATGTTTAATTAATTAATGCCCATTCCTCACAGGATTTGGGCTATTCTAAACCAACACAAAATTCTCAGAGGTATGCTTTAAAAATTGTAAGCTAGAGACCAATTATTGGTTTTCTGTAGCCTTTAAAAGACTTTTGGGGGAGCAGATGTAGCTCAAGTGGTTGAGCACCTGCTTCCCATATACGAGGGTTCAATCCCCCATACCTCCTAAAAACAAACAAGGGAAAAAAACAACTCTTATTGGAAAGCAGATGTAGCTCAGTGGTTGAGTACCTGCTTCCCATGTATGAGGTCCTGGGAAAAAACTTTTGAAGGACTCTGATAGTTGTAAATAAATGGTAAATTAGGTTCTAGGCAAAGGCAATAACAACTAATTAGCCCAAAATTTTGAGAACTGTTTTTAAACAGGTCCACCTATGCTTTTGGATACATTGAGTACTTAGGAGAAGGATGTGGAGCAAGTTGCTACATAGCACGTCATGGGAACAAAGGCTCCAGCCCAACAGAGGCTTTCAGTAAATGACTGCTTTATTACTGACACAGCACAAAGGGTCCAAAAGAGCGGGGAAGAGATCCTTCACGGCTGTTCCCAGGGAAGCCAACTGCTCAGGTCAGGTTCGGTGGATGGCAGCTCTGAATGCCCCACTTCACATCAGAGATGAGAAACAATCTGTGATGTTTGAGCGTTTAGTATTTATCCACCCCAGGGGAAGAGGACCCTGCCACTGAGAGTTCCTACCCTGATAAGTACCTAGGCTGCTTTTTCCAGGTTTCTGGGTTCAAGGTATGGTCAGGCCTTTTTGTTAAACCTAACATCTTCCCTCAGGCTGTGGAATGGAAGCTGACTGAAAGAGCTGCTCACAATGGAAAAGGGCGGAGGTAGTCGAGGGCTGGGAGATGTCCACTGATTTAAGTCTGTGACTTCCCCAGCAAAGGTAAGAGTAAGAAATATTGTATAAATCATTTTTTAACCAGTGGTTGTCAATAAGAAAGGCATCTTCCTGATTTCCTTCAAGTCTGATTCACTTTAGTTCTTAAAGGACTGTTCTAACATAAATGGTGTCAGCTGCTGTACTGGGTATCCCAGAGGGGCCTTTTCTGGGAAGAAGTCTCAAGTAAAGTGCAATGGTGTAACCATAAGCTGGTTAGAGATCCTGATGGCTAGAAAGGTGTCTTAACAACAACAACAAAAAAGAGGTAGTGGTGGAAATGATATATTGGTATAGGGAAGTCAGTGAGTTTAAGAGTCTACAGCACTACTTTAGCCCATAGCTCATTCCCCAATCCTGAGGATTCTGGGATGGTGATGTCCACTCCAGGGAATGAACTATGTATTAAAGTAGACTTACTGGTATTCTACTTTAGACTTATTGCGATTCTAGCAGTGTAAGAAATTATATCATTGATGTGGAGGCAGCGGCCACTGGAGGTTCTGAGGGCAAGGAGAGGGATAAACAAGTGTAATGCGGGGGCATTTTTGGGACTTGGGAATTGTCCTGAATGACATTGCAACAACAGATATAGGCTATTATATATCTTGTCATAACCTACAGAATTGAGTGAGAGAGAGTGTAAACTATAAGGGGAACTTTAATCCATGCTTAGGGGCAAGGCTCCAAAATGTGTTCCTTAATTGCAATGAATATACCACACTAATGAAGGATTTTGTTAATGTGGGAAAATGTGGGAGGTGTAGGGAGTGGGGCATATGAGAATCCCCTATATTATTTATATATCATTTATGTAATCTAAGTATCTTAAAATCTTAAAATAAATAAATAAAAGTCTCATCCAAAAAAAAAAAAAAAAAAAAAAGTCTACAGTACCTAAAATGTTGGAGAAATGAGGTTGATGTCTAGGTTCTTTATCACACAAATATAATCTAAAACAATTCACTAAATCTCTGAGCTTCGTTTCTGTCTTTTCTAAAATTCATACCTGTATTTTTAGGGTAGCTCAAGTATGAGGTATGCTGGAATCCAGATACCTCAAGATTGGGAATGTGTTTCATTTATTTATTGATGCATAGCAAACCATCCCAAAATGTATTGGCTTACAACAACACAATTTTTTTCTTGTGATTATGTGGCCTTCTGCTGGTCTTACCTGGATCACTTGGTTTTATTAGCTTTTGGATCGACTGGGGGCAGGACTCAGCTGGGCTGTCAGGGAATTTCCATATAGCTTGGGCTTTCTCATTTCAGGGTGGTCTCAAGCAGTCTTCTAAGAGGGAGAATTCCAAGAATGTGAAAATAGAAGCTACAAAGCTCTGAAACACTAATGTTGGATGTCCTACAGCTTCCCTTCTGCCACATTATATTTGGGCAAAGCAAGTGACAAAATCAGCCTAGATTCAAGTGGTGGAAAATACAGCTCTGCCACCTGACTAGAAGAATGACAATGTCTCAATGCAGAAAGTATTCAAGATGTTAGCTATTAATAGGACCATATTTGTAAATAGTCTGCCAAAGAATTAGAGTGCAACAGGATGGTGCTGAGATACAGACAGTGGTAGTAGGAACCTCCCCTGTGATGCAATCCCAGTGGTTCAAGATGCAATGTCCAAAGTTTTAAAATCACTCTTCTTGGTTAAGAGCATGAACTCTCAAAGCAAAAACAAATTTGGGGTTAAAATCTAGCGGCACTACTCCCTGATTAATTTATAATTAATCCTGTGCCTCAATGTCCTCATTTATAAAATGAAAAGACTAACAGTTTCTATTTCAAGGGGTTATTAATTTCAAGATTAAAACAATTACTATATGAAAATGCCTTAGAACAAGCCCTGACATATGGTAAGTACTTCAAAAACTGTTATTTTTGTTGTTATTATTATTGCTATATATCTAGATACACTCTATGGGTGGGGACAGTGTGAGGTTAGCAAGGAATTTTAATTAGCTCTGTAACTTGAAATTTAGGATGGATTCATTAGTATCAAAAAGTCAGTATATATTCTACAGGGATCTAGTTGGAAAGGACACAAAGGAGATACGTGGTAAAGAGGAATCAGCCTCTTGGAGGGAGATCAGACAAGAAGTATATGATCTGTCAGTGTCTAGAGTATAAGGTGGGACTTCAGTTCTGGCATCATGGAGTACATGGCCAAGTAATCAGGAAGAAGCAATAGAGGAGAAGCAGATCATAGGCACAAGCATACGACAAGAGCCAACTTGGTTGCAGCTCTGTAGGAATAAGAGTTTCTTGGGTTTTCCCATGACTGAAACATCTACCTTTCCACAAATGAGTCTTGGAACTCTGGAAAACCCAGATATCTTGGCTAAACCACTGAGCCTAAATACATAACATAATTCCAACCTCCAGCAAAATAATATTTATAATTTCTAACACTTTTTTTTTTTTTTTTTTTTTTGAGGTATTGGTGGCTAGGGATTGAACCTGGGACTTCAAATGTGGGAAGCTGGTGCTCAACCACTGAGCCACATCGCCTTCCCTGAGTTGGTGTTTTCACTTGTTTGTTTTTGTTTTATCAGGAGGCACTGGAAACCCAACCCAGGACTTCCCATGTTGGAGGCGGGTGCTCAACAGCTTGAGCCACATCTACTCCCCATATACTTTCTAACACTCTTGATTGGTTTAGAAGTTGAGCTCAGCCTTGGCCTGTCAGTGGGACCCATTAGTTTATTCAGCTCTGGAAGGTCAGGAGAAGAGGTAAATGCAGACGCTAAGGCACAAGGCTGATTGCCTACCTCATTGGATGACTATAAAGATTAAATGAGACAATGTATATAAAGCTTTATAAATTACTCCATTAAGCATAAATTGTGGCACAGATACTTTTTAAAACCAATGTGCTTGCATACTTTTCAAATTAAACATCCAAGGGCAGAATCCATGAAGTCATGTTAAACCAAAGGCTAAGGGCAATGTCAGACAGTCTACGTCAATCAGGAGAGTTTAAGCTGTAAAAGTGTTTAAGAGCAGAATTCAGGATTCAAGCATCCATGAAGGAAGAGGCGGAGAATGTATTGGGATGAGAAAATCAGTCTCATGAATGTGTGGGCGGATATCTTACTCATGTGTGCAATTGAAATGTGACAGCAAATTCCATGATGAAGTTTATAATCTCTCTGCCCTGGTTTTAAATCAGACTTTCTGATGTGGAGGGATGAAGGCTCACAGGTGTATGCTTAGCCCGAGAATAAATTCTGCAGGTGTTGGTGATTGCAGTAAAGGTCTAAGTCCCTTTAGAGAGTCCTCACAGTTTGAACAAATGAAATGATTTTGAATGCTTCTGCTTGCTACAGGGAAATTTATAAAAAGATGGTATGATTTCATGCTCTTTTGGACAGCTTTTTAAAAGAGATCTGGGCCAAGAAAATTATTCTCCAAAAGCCTGCTGTATATATTTTTTATAATGGAAACAAATTTGTTCTTTAATATGTCACATTAATTTTTTAAAGATTCATGATATGGAAGAATTGAGGTTTTTAATTATGCTGTCTATGCTTTAACATTGGAACCCTTTCTGTAGTCAGTATCTGGCAAAGATGTAATCATTGTACTATTTTAAAATACAAAGGTGTTTAAAATAGCATTTTGTTCATAGCTAGTGGTTTATATTATATTGAAAATTAGGCAGGAATATAACACCAAATTAAAAACATATATATTTCAGAGATATATCTTATTTATGAAAAAGAATTGTTAAGTGAAAGATTGGTATCTCTGATCATCTTGGACTGTATTCAAGAGACTAATTTACCTTCTTCTTCACTAATCTCTGCTTCTCCTCACTTCATGTACCAATAGGATGGTTCCCCAAACCTAATCACTTCCAACTAAAGTCAAATAATACTCTAGATGTGATTTGATACAAAAAGTTAACCAGTTAAGTGATTCTTCTTCCAAAAGTGGTATTAATTCAGATAAATCAGTTCCAATTTTGGAATTAAACCATTTGTTCAGATTCATCTTCCTAATTTCAGCATTTACAATGAAGTTCTAAAAGTAATCTGTTTTTCATAATTTGCCAAATTCATGTGATGAATCCAGGTGAGTCAGATATTTAAATACTGATGGGGATTGGGAGGTTGAGGTGTGTAATGCAAAAAATTGACTTTGTTGGTCAAGTAGCAGAAGTTATCGATTAATAAGGTAACAAAAAGTGAACAGGGTGGGAGTTCAGATGTATTATGAAAGTAATTGTTGAACTTTAATATGATGCAAAGGCATCTTGACAGAAGAAGAGTTTCATGAATTTTTTTGGGGGGGGTGTTATACAATAGAGTAAGACTATGATATATTCATTTTTTTAAAAAGAGAAAACTCTGGTACATTTTCACTGAGTTGCTTTTCCACTGAGTTGAAAATTGTATTCTTCCCATAAGATGAATGGACTCTGTTTTCAGGACTTATTTACCAAACATGTTATCCTCACTATGTATCAGGCACTGTTCTAAATGCAGTATTGATACAATTCATTAAATTTTCATAACATACCGATAATGTAGATATTATTATGATCTCCATTTTACAGATTAGGAAAGTGAGCATAAGGAGGGTAAGTAATTGCCTGAGTTTACACAGCTCAAAAGTAGCAGAGCCACAATAGGAAATCCAGGCCATTTATTTTCAAAATTGTTCCTGGAAGCAGAACAGTGTTTTACAAATCGGACTTTGAAGCTTTGTGGTCCCTCTTTCCAGCCAGCGCTGAGCGATGGGCATTTCCCAGGACAAGTGGTACAAGCTCCACAAGACAGGGCGCAAGAGAAAGCCCTGCCACAAGAAGCAAAGTGTGAGCCAGGACGCCGAGCTGCCAAAACTAATAATGGCCCCTTTGCATACACACAGTTCAGGTCCCAGGAGGCAATAAGTACAGTGCCTGAGGCTGGATCTGAGGACCTCCTTCTGGGATTCTGAGTGTTGTACTCAGAAAACAAGGATCATAGCTGTTGTCTCCAATGTATCTAATAACGATCTGGCCCACACCAAGACCCTGGTGAAGAACTGTAATGTACTCTGTGACAGCACATGGTACTGGCAGTGGTACGAGTCCCACTGTGCTCTGCTTCTGGGCCGTAAGAAGGAGGCCAAACTGACTCCTGAGGAGGAAGAGATTTTAAACAAAAATCGATCAAAGAAAATTCAGAAGAAATGTGAAGAAAAGAAAAAGAGCGCCAGCATCAGCAATTTTCTGGAGGAGCAGTTCCAGCAGGGCAAACTTCTTGAATGCATTGCTTCCAGGCCAAGCTAGTGTGGCCGAGCAGATAGATAGCTGTGTGATAGCAGGCAGGAAGTTGGAGCTCTATCTTAGGAAAATCATGACCCAGAAAGACAGGTAATGCCTCCTTCCCCATCCTAGCTCATGTATTAAAGGTGTTTGTTGTTCTAAAAAAAAAAAAAAAATCTATGCTCCTAACCAGTAATATTCTTATGCAGCTGCTTATAGAGAATATGCCACAATAGAGAATTTAACCAGATAATTTCACTGATTAAGTAGGACTTCCAAATGCCAGAGGGAATCTCAACTAAAAATATCTGCCTATTGCCACCTGTATTTTCTGTGGTCTCTTTAAACTCAGAATTTCCAAACTTGAACTCATCCTCTTGCTACCCAAATGTGTTCTTTCTATATAGCCGATTTGGAAAACAACTCACCAATCATCCAGTATCTTAGGTCAAAACCTCGGATCCATTCCAGAATTCTTTTCATGTTTAACATTTACATTTGATTAGTGACAAAATCTTATTCTTCATAAATTTTTCCTGAATATTCTGAAAACTGGCTTCTCCTCATTATCCCATTACAAATTTTCAGCCTTTGTCATATTATAACGAGATCATTAAGTTATCATCTAAACAGCTCTTTGTTTCTAAATTCCCCTCATTCCAGCCATCTTCTATACTAATGCTAAAATAATCTTTATAAAATGTTTATCTGATCATGGTTCTCTTCCACTTACAGTATTTCACTCCTCTCCCTAGTGCCTATAGTATAAATCCAAACTCCTTGGTATAAAATACAAGATCTTTTTTTATATGATCCATTTCTTATCTCCTGCTAGGCCTTTAATCATACTTTATGACTTATCAAATACCAAACATGATTCTGTTTTCAGCCTCCTGCTTTTGCACATGTACTCTGCACGGAATGCCTTACTCACCACTTGCCCCCTTGATAAACTAATACAATTATCTATATGGATGTTTCTGGCAATCCTGATGTAGTCCACGAGAATTATTTATGCATTCATTGATGCCACAGACTTCTGTTGTTGCATTTGCTGCAACTTAAAGTAATTATTTGTTTGCATTCTGTTCTGGACACTGAGCTTCTTAAGGGGACAGCAATTAACAGGAGGTCAATAAATGTTAGTAGAGTAAATTAATTATCAACTTCTATTCAAACTCATTTCACTGCTGGAGATTTTATATTGTGAGAAGATGGAGGCATTTCAGAAATAGCACATCCTAACACTCACTGATGTCTAAAAAGGAAAAGTGGTAGGATATAACCGACTGGAATATAAGGGAAAAATGTAATGTTTCAATTAAAGTGTAGGAAAATTTAGTTCTTTTTGGTGAGTATTCAAGATCTTAATTTGAATACATTAATTTCTAATTCAATACAGTTCTACCTGATGTCATCTTGACTTGACATTCTGCTATGGAATGCCAGTAGACTGTATTGACTGATACTCTGATGTGTCTCCAATAGTTATGCCTAGAAGTGCCAACAGAAATGGTGGCAGTTTGAGATTATGAATCCCCAAAAAAAGAAAAGGATTATATTTGTAAACTGGTCTGTTCCTCTGGGTGTGATACCCTTTGAGTGTATTAGATTTGAGACTAATACAGAATTTGGTATAAGGAGAGTGGGGTATAGTCTGTTGCAATTACCAAAAATGCTAGAATGGTTTTATAAATGGGTAAGGGGTATTTTTTGGAGGAATTGTGAGAAACTTGATAGAAAAGGCCTAGATTGCTTTGAAGAGACTGTTGGTAAAAATATGGAGCCTAAAGTTATTTCTGATAAGACCTTAGAAGGAAATGATGAAACTGAAGGAAAGATGATTTGTGTTTTAAAGATTGACTCCTGATGTTATATGGAAAACAGAATTTGGAAATTATGAACTTGGACCTTTAGCCAAGAAGATTTCCAAACTAAATGTAGAAAATGCAGCCTGGCTTCTCCTTGCAGCTTATAGTAAAATGTTAGAGGAAAGAAATAAGCTGAGAACTGAATTGTTGGGCACAAGGAAACCAGAAACTGATTCTAGAAATTCCACACCTCTGGAAATCAAGCCCCCAGATGATAGTTCCCCATTTGAGGTATTAACTAAACTTGGAACTTGTAAGTATGGATTGAAAATGCAATTATTCAAGGAAGACTTGTGAAATATGTTACTGTCTGATGGCTTGAACTCCTGTTTCTTGCATGCTAAGCCAACAAGCTTTTTGTGAAATCTGTATGAACAAAACCACTGTTAGCCTGGACTAGAAGGGACATGGAGGGGAGAGATGGAAGGAAAAATGGCTTTAAGAAGAAAACCATGGAAGCTGAGGTCCGGAATTAAAACATCTTCTTGGTCAGAGAGAGGGACCCCACACATGTGTATGGAGAGGGTGAGTTTGCCCTGGCATTTGAAGAGGGTGGATGTTCAAGCCAACTATTTAGGGAGATTTTTGCCACCCCAGGCTGCAGAGAGGGTGGAGCATATTACCCAAGGGTTGGGGAGAGTGAGGTCTGAGATGGGTGGGCCTGTTCCCCATAGATTAGTGAAGGCCAGTTTGACACCTCAAATTCACTCTTCTGAGGAAGTTGGGCTTGTATGCCAGAGACTGGGGAAAGTGTGACCATCACCCCAATGTTCTTGGAGGGTGAGGTCTGGAGCTCAGCTCACCCAGATGCTTGCTGAGGATGGAACCATTGGGCAGGTCTATGGAAAGGGTGGGCCCCCATGAGGCTCCAGGGAGAAGAAACTATCATCTTAGGAATGACTCTCAGACTTTGAAATCTAGTGGAGTATGCCCTGCAGGTTTTCAAAGGTGTTGGGGACCTGTGATCCATGTTTCTCTCCCCAATTCTCCTCATGGTAATGCAAATGTTTACCCTATGTTTGTACCTCTATATATTGGAAGCAGATAACTTGTTTTGTAAGTTTCACACATCTACAGCCAGAGGGGAGTTTTCCCCAAGACAAACTGTATTTCTATAACTGTGATGTGATTTTGTACTTAGTATTGCTAACTGAAAGAATTTAAGGTTTTTTCAGTATTGTAATGTCTTTTTGGGATTCAGAGGGTGGGGTGTGGCAGTTTGAGATTATTTATGAATCCCAAAAAGAGAAAGATTATGTTTGTAAACTAATCTGCTCCTCTGGGTATGATACCCTTTGAATGCATTAGATTCAGTTGACATGTCTTGATTAAATTACCTGTTAAGATTAGGGCTTTGATTTGACCACGTCAGTAGGGCATAACTCAGATTGAGTCCTCGCTCCCTTGGTGGACTGATATAAATGGACATTCACTCAAGAAGAGGATACTGGAAGAGAGAGAGCTCTGTCATGTTTGATCCTGGGACCCCAGAGAGATATGAGCCATTCCCCTAATAGTTTACAGCTGACCTTGTGAGGACACCAGAGCAGCTGAGCAGCTGAAAAGGCCCAGAAAGAAACAAACCCTATGCCATCCTGTAGCTGAGAGAGAGGAAGGCTGAACCCTCACAGAGATCAACAAACATCTTGCTTCATCATGTGGCAACTGACTTTGGTGAGAAAGCAACCTTCAGTTAGATTCTTTAGGGCCTTGTAACTGTAAGCTTCTCCCCGTATAAATGCCCTTTATAAAAGCAAGCAGATTTCTGGTACTTTGCATCTGCACCCCTTTGGCAGACTAATACACCAGTTGAAGTGCATACAAATTACCTGAGAGTTTCTATATCTTCCCTAAAAGGAACCCTTATTATCTTGTAGCTGCAGAGCTGAGATTTCTGAAAGTCAAACTCTGTCTCATCCTACAAGTGGCTGAATTACGTTAAAAATTGATTTTCTACATTTGAAGGGTGTCTTTCATTGATGGGGAAGGAAAAAAATGCTGAAAATTGGCATGGGGACATATGGGTAGAGCTTGAAGAAACTGATGATAATCAGCCTCCAAATTATGCTAAGTTCTCTGCCATAGAAGCAGCATTTCCAGCCCATCTGAGGATATGAACAGTGAGTTGTAGAATGAACCTGTAATGGCATTCCTTGGTGGAGTAGCCTTGGAATGACACTGCTGATTTTCCTCAGGACCTATCCCATTACTCTTCAATGCTTCTAGATCTATAATTAGATTTAAGTACCTCCAGTCTCCAAAGGGTGAGGTACAAAATTTGATCCATGAGGAGCTGCATTATACTCCAAAAAAACTACATGATTTTTCCCATTTGTACATTCAGAAATCTGGAGAATATGTGTGGGAATGGAAATTAATGGGTGGGAAAAAGGTAGAAGGATCATAACATTGGATCAGGCTGAATTTATCAATATGGGCCAGTAAGCAGGGCTTCTGGATTCATGGCTGTAGCTTGAGGGATTAGAAAGTCTCTAAAAGTTTGTTTGTTTTTTTGGCTAACCAAAAAACAAAAAGTGGCCTGTACCAAATGGAGGTGAAATGCCAGAAGGTCCTTAGTATACTTAGAGGAATGTATGTAGAAGCTTAGGGATATTGGAATGTGAGAGTGAATTTATCATGCAAAACATGCTCACTTACCCTAGCAGGGTCCAGAGGGCACACTTTTCACCATGACTGTGAGAAATAAATTAGAAAGGGGAGCTCAGCATTCCTGAAGAGCTCTGTGGTCAATCTTCTCTGCAGGGCACATATTATAGTGGGAAGTGCTGATGCTGAATTGGGATCTTTAAATGCAATGAAGGTAATTAGATTCAGATTGGCAGGGGCCAAGAGGTAGCAGTTAATCACCAAAGGTGAGTGTTATTACTGCAATGGACAGAAGAGTCAAGCTGTAATCTGCATGGTGTGTCCATAGAAATAAATAAAAGAGCAATGTACTAAATTCCTATCTGGGTCTGTAAGAGTGGAAGAATTCTAGGTAAAGCCAACTTAAATCACAAAAACAGTGTCATGGCCCCTCAATTAATTCCCCGGCTTGACCCATTTTACAAACTTAAAACCCCTTGAATGAAGGGGAGGCTAGGTCCTCTTGAGGAAGGACACTGCTACACTACTCAACATTTATACTGTTACCATAACTTAGAAAGGAGAGCTTAGCATTCCTGAAGAGCTCTAATACCCAACATTTCCCACAGCTGTCACCAAAGAGACCTTTAGGCTTTTGACAAGGTGAGTGTGCACCAAGGAAAAGGAAACAATCAGATATTTCTGGGATTACTGGATGTCTTAGGTTCCAACAGGGCTGCCAATGCAAAATACCAGAAATGGGCTGGCTTTTATAATGGGAAATTCATTAGGGTAAAAACTTCCAGTCCTAAGGTTGTGAAATGTCCAGATCAAAGCACCAACAGAGATGTTTTCTCACCGAAGTCAGCTACTGTTGTTCCTAGCATCCTGCCACATGCTAATCAGGCAAGACAGCAGGTCTGCTGGCCTCTCTCTACTTTCTCCTTGAACTCATCTGTGGCTGATCAGTCATTTCTCCCTGGGCCTTGGCTCCTTGAGCCTCTTGGGGCTTTTCTCTCTGAGCTCAACTGTGGGCAAACCTGGAGTCCTTTCTCTCACATAGCAAGGTAAAAAAATGGTAGCTTCCTCTCTGTGAGTCTCTCTCTGTATCTCCAGCAAGAGGGCGGAGACTCAAACTGTCACACCCTTACTAATGTAGTCCAATCAAAAGCAATCTAATCAAGTGATCTAAAGTGAATCTAATACAATCAAAGAGCCCCACACCCACAGAAATAGATTAGTCTGAGAACATAACCTTTTTGGGGGATTCACAAATTCAAACTGTCATACTGGACATTGGCTCTGACTTGACACTTATTCCAAGAGAGCCAAAAAATCATTGTGGACCACCAGTCAGAGAAGAGGTGTTGTCTAACTCACCAAACAATAAAGTTGAATGTGCACAGGAACACTCCATCATGAAATGGATGGTTAATAAGAAACTGGCTGGTAGCAGACCCTGAAGGCTTTAGAAGTAAATTACATGAGGATGTGGTATTTGACATTGCAAAGACAAATTTGCAAAGGTAGTAATTGAGATAGTTTGATTTAAATCTGCCACTTTGCTATTTGCTTTCTATTTGTCTCATTTTTTCTTTGCATATTTTTATTCTTTTTCTCCCTGGTTTTAGATTAATTGTATATATTTATTTATTCCATTTCTCATTGGTTTACTTCTATAAATTGTTAGCAATTTTCCTAGGTAAAAAAATATACACCTTTACTGTATCACAACTACCTTCAAATATACCACTTTACATGTATTTTAAGAAATTTATATTTCCAATTATTTCCTTACATCATTTGTAATATTATCATGTTTTTATTTACACATCTTTCACACATTTTAATTTAGTTGTTAGACAATAAATTATTTGTTAGAGTGATTAAAAATCAAGAAAACATTATTTTAAAACTTACCTTTATTTTTTACTATGTCTGGAGGTCATACTACTGTCTGTTATCATAATCATTCTGTCTGAAGAACTTTATATAACATTTCTCACATTATCAGACAATCAGCAATGAACTCTCTCAGCTTCCCCTTTTCTAAAAAAAAAACTTCCTTTTTAAAGCATATTTTCATTGGGTATATGATTTGGGGTTGACAGCTTTTTCTTTAAGTACCTTAGAAATGTCACTCCCATCTGGCTTTCAAAATTCCAGGTGAGATGGCTGCTCCAATTCTTATCTTTACTCCTCTGTATATATTATGTCATTTCTTCTCCTTATTTTATGATTATTGTTTTATATTTGGATTTCAGCAATTTGAGTATGACGTGTATGAGAGTGTGTGCTGTGTGCATGTGTGTGTGTTTAACCTGATTGGGATTCTTAAATCTTTTATTTGCCATCTTTCATTATTTTGGAAAATTTTCCTCTGCCATTATCACTTCAAATATTTCCTCTGCTCCATTCTCTTCCATGCCTTCTGGAACTAAAATTGTACACTTATGTTAGACTATTTGAAATTTTTCATAGCTTCTGGATAACCTTTTTGCTCTTTCTCCTTTTTTCTTTTTGTGTTTCAGTTTGAATAATTTATATCCACTATTTTTATATTCTCTAATTATTTCACCAGCTATCTTGATTTTTTAAAAGAATTTCCAGTGTTTGCAGTTGACTCTTTCATATAGTTTACACCTGTCTGCTGAAATTTCCCATCGGTTCATGCATACTCTCCCTTTTTCCACTAGATTTTAAAAAACATGTTATCTACATTTAACTTAAAGTCCCTGTCAGATATTTCCAAAATAAGTTCATCTCTTCATCTGGTTCAAGTTATTATATAATTTTTCTTTTTGTTTGATTTTCTTTTTGCTTTTCTTTCTTTGTTCCCTTCTTAATTTTCTTTATCTTTATTTATTCCCTTCTTTCATTCCTCCCTTCTTTCCTTCTTTCTTTCCCTCCCCCTTAGTCTTTTTTTTTTTTCTTTTTTCCTCTTTTAGTGTCTTGTAATCTTTTAATGAATGCTGTATATCATGTTGGAACAGTTAAGGTAGTGGTCAATAATTTTTATGCTTGGAAAATCCATGCATTTCTTCTGTTAGGTTAATAGTGAAGAGGATAGGGTAAATCAATCTAGTTGGGAATAAACTGGATATGGATTTTATTACTGCCTTTGTTATCTTTAGTGCATCACTGGCTTCAAATTTCTTTAGTTTTTGGTTTCTGTTTCCTTTATCTTAAGATTTGAGTTAGCATGTTGGAAGACTTGTGTCACGGTAAGTACTCCACTCTCAGCTTCCAGTTGTTCCTGCATGCCTGTGCCACAGATGGAGATCTTTCCCATGCTATTTAACCTCCTCTAGCAGTAAATTGCTGTTGCTTGTTGCTATATAATTGGATTATCATTGGGGGCGGGGTGGTTCTCTGTTTGTCTGATCCACTGTCATGATTAGGGAATTTCTATGTACCTTGGCTTCATGAAAATGGTTTTCCCTAACATTGCAGTCTCTTATCTTCAGGGCAGCCAATACTGCCTTATATCTGTGATTACATTGGCAGAAATTTCCTTCCTCTCCCCAGGATTAAGATAATGCTACTTGACCAGAGAGCTGAGGTGGCACAAAAGACTGAGTGCCTCTCTCCCATTCTGGAAGGTCCCAGGATTGGTTCCTGGTGCTGCCTAAAGAGAAGACAAGCAGACACAGAAGAACACCCAGCGAATTGACACGGAGAGCAGACAATGAAGGCAGTGGGTGGGGGGATAAATAAATAAATAAATCATAAAAAAATAAGATACTGCTGCTTGATATCAGTATAGGCTCTTAAGCCCAAGGTAGTTTTTGCCCTTGTAGGAGTAAAGATTTTATATCTATATCTATATCTAT
>JAKSZT010053887.1:8460354-8502497 GCA_026826555.1 Tolypeutes matacus | reverse complement strand
TCTATATCTATATCTATATCTATATCTATATCTATATCTATATCTATCTATATATTCTTCTACCAGCCACAGACTATTTCCTGTGTTCTGGGTGTGACAGCCTTTGCTGCCCCTGCATCAGTAAGATTAAGGCTTTTACTTCATAGGAGAGAAAGGGCCAGAGAAGTGTGTGGTGATTTTCAACTGTTGCCACGCAGTACTTAATTACCTTCTGTATAACTGCATTACCAGTCTCATAATCTACAATCTTTCTTATTTTACATGGTAGAGACTTATGATAAAATTGTTGCAATTGAATGTAGTCTTCCCTTGTGGCATAGACTCCTAGCTCTTTCAGACTGACAAACTTGCCTACAAGTGGACTTAGGCATGTAAAGTTTAGCTAATTTCTTCTTACCCATGTGCATGGTGGCTGGCATCTCTACTTCCTGTTTCTTTTACAGGTATGACAGTTTTGTATCTTGTTTCTCTTGGAGAAGCATATCCCTCTTTGAAATTTAAGTTACATGATTACTTTGTGAGCTCTGCCATTTGATGGGCTCAATAAAGTTGTGACTTTGTGGTTAAATTCTTCTTCATTGTTGGGGTGGGAGCAACATACTTTGCAGCTTATGACATCTAAGCACAAGAAAGGTTTTACAGCCCTTATTTTTTGATCTCTTGTTAGAGGGTGCAGGTTCATTGGCCAGAAGCTAAACCATGGAATAATATTATGGACATATTGAAGTTAAAGAATTTATTTTATTCAACCATTTTCTTAGTCTCATTTGATAATCATTACCACACAATTGCATAAATGTTATAAGTCCTGCATTACAGATAATTGCACTGGCAGGAAGGTTAAATTATTTCCTTACAGCTGATCAATGTTGAGTCTAGGATTTGAATGCAATAGCAGAGTTGGAATTTCAACTCATATCTTTTTTTTTTCATATCTTTTTATAATTGAAATTTTTCCTACCATGCTACTGATGATTTTCTATAAATGAAGCTAAATATTTAGAATATAAATAGGTAGTCACTTCCTTTGATTGACAAGGGAAAAGAGGCTTATAAGGAAACAATCATAAAGATTCTAAGTGTTATAACTGAGGTATGAAAAAAATGCTGTGGATATACAAAGTAGAGTGCAGTTAATAATTCTACCTGGGAGGGATATGGATGAATTTGTTGCAGAGGTGATATTTAACATGGATTTTGAAAGACTAGTGGGTTTTGCAGAAGGGAAATGTGCTGACATATGTCAAGAGATACATATGTACAGTGTATGTACTGTATCCAAGGGTCAGTGAAAATTTTAATGTGGCTGGATGCAGTGTGTGTAATATAATTTGATGAGTATGAGACTGAAGAGGAAGACTGGAACCAGATTGTGAACATCTTTGTGATCAGTTTAAGGTAATAAAAGGGAAATATTGAAATGTTTCAAACAAAGGGGTGACAAAAATTTTGAGGTCAGCAAAATGTTAACAAAGTTATATAGAAGGATGAACAGTCATTACTGGCTGGAAGTGCAGTGAATTATGCAGTCAGAGTATTCTAGGCAATTACTAAGCTAAGGGAGATACAGAGAGACTGAGGAAAGAAGTGAAGTTTCACAGGATTTTTTCAGGTAAAATTTTAGAAATGTCAGAAATCTAGCTAAGGCAATAAAATGGTTGTTATAAAATTTGTGGGTTATTTCTAACTTAAAAGATGACAATATTCACTGAGATACACATGTAGTATTCAAGTGGTACCAAAATGAAGTGAATTTGTAAATGGCATGATGGGTTTAATAAAAGGCAGTAGAGACTGGATAATTCTACACATGTTCATAGAATAGGAACAACTCATATTTATGTGATCAATTATTGAGTACAGAAAAACAGTGCAAACTATTTAAAGACATAAACCTCTGCTCCCTTCTACAAGTTTATACTATAAGCATATAATAGAATTTGGAGATGAGACAGAAACTTGTGAATTAAAAGCAATAATGAAAAACAATAAAAAAGATTTTGAGACAGCACATGATTAATGGTCTAATGATTTAAAAATTTAAGAGGAAGGAGGTTAATTAAGGATGGCCAAGAAGGAAAGTTATAGGAATCAGAGGAAGTTTCAGTATGTCAACATTCCTCTGGGAATAGACAAAAAGAGACCCTGACAATTGGATTCTTTGGAAGATTTTTTTTGCATAATGAAAATTGCATTTTTAAATGTTAAAGTTTGAAAATTGACATTTTTGGGTTTGCCTGAAGTTCTTATGATCTAGGATAGAAATTGGACTTTGTGTTTATTTGCCTTGCCTTGGGAGCTTACTGTTCTGGTTTGCCATTTCACTCATGCATAAATAAAGCAAATATCTACCCTCTCTTTTTAGAACAACCCTGAGGGAGAGAGGTAATCAAAGTAAATTTGCTTCCAACCAAGATGTACTCTGTTTAATGATGGAAGTTAGGTATATCTTATGCAAAACTGTGTCCCTACTAGATAGAGAAATGAATTTTTTTCCTTGAATATGGATTTATGCAATCCCATGACTGAAACTATTATTTGTTCTTGGGAGATGGTGTGCTTTTCATCCAAACATTTATTGGAAGGACAGATCAGTCCAGAATGGGCATGTAAAACTGATGGGTGTCTTCATCCTATACTAGAAAAAATCTGTTAACCTGTACTGAAGTTATCACAGTGAAACTTGTTTGTGTGTGTGTGTGTGTGTGTGCCACATGCAATGATATTTAAGATTTAGAAAGCCAGGAAAAAAGGTATAGTGTCATGTAGTATGATTGTCTTCATTCCCAGACCTTATTTTCTAGGTGGAAATTGGAATTTTTTTTAGAAACAAAATCTACCTCTCTAGATATGGTAAATGTGACAAAATATTAAAATTGGTGGATCTGGTATCCGGGAGGTACAGGTATTTTGGAGTCCTTTGATTGAGGAGGTTTGCATTATTTTGCAACTATCCTGTAAGTTTGAAAGTATTTCAAAATAAAAAGTTAAAAAATAAAAACTACCTCCCTTGAGAGGGTTAAGAAATGATGAAGTCTTGGATTGAAGCAAAGAGAATCCCTTTCTATCTCTGGGCTGGAAGCAGAACTGTGCTGTGACATGAAGGAAGAACGATAACTTTGGTGGAGGCCGAGCTGGCTTTCCCCATGTCAGTTTGCAACTAGGCAGAGATGTAGAGATGTAAGCTTATATGCTGTATTTTTATTATTCCAGAAAAAAATTAAATGTTATGTCCTGAAAATATATTATGTCCTGATTATATTTCATGATGCATTGGGGAATGAAAGGAGGGATTGCTTACAATGCTTGAATTGTGTACATGGCAGGAGCCCCAGGAAGCCAGTTACTGGTGGCAGGAGGTAGCCTGCAGGACTGGGTAGATTCAGTGATCCAAAATGAAAGCAGGTGATGAAAATGATCATCAGGAGATAGTTGAGGAGATTTTATGAATACTTTAGAAATTCTCAGCTATTACTTGGAGTGGAAAAGTGAGTAGATGATAGACCTCTTGAAGACAATGGGATGTGGCCTCTGACTATGGTTGTTTGGGCATTGAGAACAATTAAAAGTCAGTAGCATATAGGATCTTATTATAGAAAAATACAAGGCTTTATTACATTGACTCTCATGAGCCAAAAGTTCAGGAGACTCTTTTTTCACCAAAGAGGCATTCATACATAAAACCAGAAACAGTTTTTCTTACAACAAGCATCTCTTATGGAGAATGTTTATCAACCATGTGAGACTTTTCTAATTATTAAGGCTCATGCAATGAACAATTAATTTTAACTCACTCCCATTTTGAAAAATGAAAACAGATTATGGAAATGAAACAAAATGCTTGAATAAATTGAAATGTCAGAACCCAATATTTTTCAAAACCTAAAATATGTATTCTTCAGGCACTTAGGCAATTTTGTAGATGAACCTGATATTAATAAGGATCTCTCTGAGACTGCCTCAAGTGTTTGCTTTAGCACTTGATGAGACTATATCTCTATAGAATTGATTTAATTAATATTCTACCTCAACAGAGTAAATAACATTGAAAATGTAAGATTAGTGATGGGTGTGGTGAATCACTGAACTGCTCTAGCCCTCTACCTGGTGCAATCGTATGATAAGATTATTAATGGTGCTTGAAAAATGTTCATCCCAGCCTTCTCCATTTAAAGACACTTGAGTCTACAATGTTTTGACATGTATTATTCAAACCCTTCTTTACTGGTCTTGAAATGTAGCCTTTTATCTGTCAGAGTCTGATCTAGTGATCTTGTTGGCTAATCAACCTCTTTATAACCCAGTTTTCCTTGATTCATAATGGAGCACAAACTGTTTTACCAGGATGTTGAAATAACGAAATATGGTAGACCTCACTAAATATCCCCTTTTATGTCATGGACTTGGTTAAACAATAGAGAAGTTCTTTAGTACAAAGTTACTTATGGTTTATTTTTCTCATGATCAATTAATCAAACTATATGAAAACAAAATAAAACCAAAGACAACTTGCAGCCTGGTGTTTTATTATTCTTTAACATTAGCAGATATATAGAAAGAGAAATGTATTGCATGTAAACTAAAGGAATAAGTTTAAGCCAAGTATAAATATTAATTAATTAATTCAATAAGTAATTTTTAAAAATCAACATGATGCACTTTATAATACAATCATATTTATATACAGATTTCATGTTTACAAGTATAAAAGGCAGAGAACCACAAAGAATCTAAGCAACTGAATAATCAACTACATTCAACTGTTAATACTATTGTCTCGGTTCCCCATTTTCTAAATCCAGAAGAAAACTGTAAATGTCATCTCACACGTGGACTTTACTTTTAGAATTTGGAGACTGTGTAGTTCTGCACGTCTGGGTTTCCACAGAACTGAACTGAGAGCCCACTGTGTTCCAGGTCAAATCGGCTAGAAGGAAGTCATCCATTACTGTTTATGTTTTATTGCTGGTGAAAATCAAACTGCCTAGGGTTTCAAAACCAGAACTCATGGTCTATGTTCCTGTACTGTTCAGCTGAACTTTGCTTTCTAGAGCAGGTAGGTTTTTAGCAGTGGAAATCCCTTCTGTTTGCATTTCTGTGTCAGATGGATCAGCGCTCATGGAAAAGCTGGAGTGTTTCAGAATACTGCCCAGGGGCAGATGAGGTCTACTGTTTAAAAAGAACTTTAAGTCTGTCTGTGTCTGCGAATCAAACATTTCAAGGCCCGAGAAGTTAGCATTTCTCCTACAACTGCAGGACCAAGCAGAGGTGTCTGCAAGTGAAAAGTCATTTTAGGTCTCTATGTCCAGGGATTCCAAGACTGGTTTTGCATTTATATTGCTAAGATCACTCTCCTCTGTTTGCATTTGGATATTTGAGGCCAAAAAGAACTCTTCAATATCAAAATCTATTCTGGGATTTTGGGTTGGGCCAGGTGAGAGCTGTGTGTTGGGTCCAGTGTTCATGTCAAGCAAAAGACTGTGATTAACCAATGTCTGACCCTGCAGGTTACTTGACAAGATGTTTTCTAAATCGCTTAATAAATCTATGGTTTAGGTCTGATTATCTGTCATGTTTTGTGAAGGAAACAAACTATTCTGTTCACTGAAGTTTATAATTGGTGTAGATTTCTCAATATTTTGATTTACTGTCTTGGGGTCATTCTAAGGAAACAAACCTTGAGTTACAAATCCTGCTACCAAACTCTTGCTTATAATATTGTCTGTAGAAGCCCTGTATGATGAATGGACAGTCTCAAAAATGTCTCCACTCATCACCCAGTCATTTGTGGAACTTGGCACTCCACTGGATTGAATTCTGTGGCGATCCCACCTGACTGGAAACAAGCACCTAACAAAGCATCAGTCTGAGAGGCTATGGATGAAGTTACTTTAGAACCAGGCAACAATGGTTGAGTGTGAACACTAATGGGAAGCAAGTCTTGAGAACCAAACATCAAATCAGTATGAGAACAAAATGACGCAGAGGAATCTGGGGCAGCCCACTGTGCAGAAGGCATAAAGCTTTGTGAGGCATAAGACAGCTCTGCCTGCACCTTGACTGAAGAAATGCTGTTCTTCTGACATGTGTTCCCTAGATGTAAAGCAGTAGGAGGGCTTTTACCCAAGTTCACCTGAACACCTGTACTAATTGGTTAACAGTAAGGGGATTCACAATTTCTGAGAGAGGTAGGCTGTCCTGAAGAAAGCAAGCCTCTGAATCTAAGCAGAGGATCAAGGTTCCTATGGATAAGAGAAGTAAGTGAATGGCACCCATGGCTGAGCCCTGATGATTGACACTGAGGGCCATAGGCTGGGGGGAGGAGTCCACCGTGGGCACAAAGACGGGCATAGGAGAGAACTGAATGACAGTTTAGCCAAAGCCACTTAGCGTTTTGGTAGAAGCAATTTCTGAGGCTAACTTGGAGCTGGTGTAAGAGTCTGTTTTCTAGAATTAGAGCTGCAAGATTCTTCAAAGGAAGCTATTGACTTTATTTCCGAAGTTTCTAGTACTTGAGTGTCTGGTCTAGGGATTGGTTTATTGATGAACGATTCAATGGTTTTTTTTTTTTTTTTTTTTTTTTAAAAATAGGTTTTTTATGGGGTTTTTTATTTTCCTTTTCTTACTAGGTGGATCCCTGTGCTCAGCAGGGATTTAATGACCAGTACGGTAGATGTGAGCCTGCACGGCCGTTCTGCTGACACAAGGACAGCCACGGCGCGCTGGAAAGTCTTGCCACAGTCCTCCACATGCCTTTTCAAGTTCCATTCTGTACCATATGAATTGCTGCACTTAGTACATTTAATGCTTCTTTGCAGCTGCAATTTCATAGTGTCTTTCTCCAATTGAGGGTCACTTGGGCCTCAGCTCTCCAAGTTGCTTTCTGCTGACGCCTCTAGTTATGTTTGTAAGTCATTAGAACGCCCATTAGGTTCCTCCTCAGAGAAGTATACATAAGACAAGTGAAATACCTGCGATGGCTCTTAACCAGGTGCATGTTGAGAGTGGGGCTTTTGGGCAGGATCCCGCGGCAGCCGGCGCAAGGTGCGCAGGGTATTAGTGTGTACCACCCATTAGTGCGCACAGCCCGCGACAGTTTGCTCACGGTTAGCTGTATCAGCTTCCCGGCAGGCTGCGCTGGGGCTGCTGGTGACTGCCGCATCGCTGCGGGCCTCAGTCGTCTCTGGGGAACCCATGGGCCCGAAGTGACTGTGGCTGCCTTCAATAAGTAATGTGGAGTCTACTATTTTCCAACCATTGTGCCGAACCTTGTGGATATAATGGTGAGCAAACATTGAACTAGATATTACAAGTGTAATGTATTTCAAAAGTTGAAGTATAGGAAAGTATAGGAAATAGAAAAAGGTTGACCTCGGATGGGAGATCATTAAAGCCTCCTTTGGCAAAAATGGAGAGTATTTTCAGGCAGAAAGAGCCTCATAGAAAAAGCTCCTACGATGAAAGAAAGAAAAAGCTGAAATAAAACAATTGTTTTTGTATCAATAAAAGGCATATTTTGTGTGGGCCTTTCGTGTGATAAGGTATTTATTTGCCTAGAAGTTACGCTGTGTTTACTGTTTGTTGTAGTTGTAGGTATCAGGATAATATATAGTCTGGAATAAAAGAATTTAGAAAGGCAGAACCTTATATAGGATGATAAGGGTTTTGGCTTTAATCTTAGTTTTTCTATTGGAAACCAATGAAACATTTAAATGATGAGTGACACTATCCAAATTATATTTCAAAAATATCTTTCTGGATGCAATGTAAAAAAAGATTGGAAAGGTATCAGAGAGATACTGTAGACTCAGGAGAAATGATGGTGGCTTGGACTAATATGGGGGAATGGAAAAGGTAAGAAATGAAATGCTTTGAGAAATAATTGATATAGGTGGAAGTGATAGATCTCCGTTATGTTTAGATGGTAAGTATGGGGAAAAGAAGTGACTAGGAGGACTTCTAGACTTATTGCTTGTATAACTTGGTAGATAGTAGCATCAATTATTAAGATACCAAACACTGGCATGGGGGCAGGTTTTGTTGTGGTGGGATGTTTTACATTATTTTTTAATTTGTGAAGGATCTTTTAAATTATTTTTTAATTTGTTAAGTTCAGTGCTGGTCACCATTGGGTTTGAGGGCTTTTGAAATATACAAGTGTGGATAGTAATTTGGAGTTTGTATATATAATTCTGAATAAAGAGTGATATGGGTTCCAGATAGAGATCTGTAGGTTATTAGTATATTAAATGAGTTTGCCAAGGAAGAATATGCCTAGTGTCTAGGAGAGAGTCCTGAGGTACACTGATATTTGAGGGTCTGCTAGAAGAAAAAATAAAGCAAAAGAGATTGGAAAGAGAAGCTAGAAGGAATATCAGGAGAATGTTTCTGCAATTAAAGGAAGAAAGTATTTTGAAAGGTCAAGTAATTAATATTGTGTAGTATTGTCAAAATAATGCCCACATATAAATGCACACATGTGTAGAAAATCACACAAGTCCAGACGAATTATTAGATATCTAGGTTGAACGTGTAACACCAAAATTATTTCCCGATTGTTCTTTTAGATAATGGCTATTTCATTTCCATATTTATCCAAGTTTGTAACCACTGTATTTTGGAAGTCTTTGGCCTCCAACATCTAACCAATTAGTGGATATACTCACAATATCACTTGTATGTCTACCCTCATAGCTACTTCATTGTCTCCATACTGCTCCAGTCTGTTACTGTGGGTTTTCTAAGACTCACTAGTTTGATTATGTCTTGTCATTCCCTATCTAAATGCATCCTATGCATTAATGGATTTGGCTTTCTAATGTATAAGTCTGCTTTTACCATTACATGGCTCATAAATCTTCAATGGCTCATTTTTTGCTCAATTTATGATATTTTTTTGTGTGTAAAGGGTTAAGAGATATATCATAAATTATAAAACTGTCATCCCTGTCTTCTACCATATTCTAAAGCAAAAGCTTTTGTTTGCTGGGTGTCAATGAGCCTAGGTTTTTTTTAAGTTTACACAAAGTGGGTAATGGATAGAGGAAAATATAAAAATGAAACTTAACACTTCTTTATTTTTTAATATATAAATTGACTGAGAGAAGGAGGGCAGAGAGCCGATATGTATGTTTGCTTTAGAGAGAGGAGTTTGAGGAGTTGAGAAAAAATTTAAGAGATATTTGAGGGCTACTAGTGTGTGTATAAGTGGGTAATGAGAGAACGAGAGAGGTGAGGAAAATTAATTTTAAGAAGTTTTAAATCAGGTGTTTTTCAAGAGAATTAAGTAAATATTTGAATTACACTTTTAATTGTGCAACCCTGTCTATATTCATATGTAAAATATGACTGTTACCTCTTTTCTAACCTCCCTCCACCCCCTTTGCAGGAGGCATAAACTATAGCCACCTTGGAATCTGCTCATCTGATGCACCCAACATTTTCTCATCTCCATGTTTTGCTCTAGGTTTTTGTTTGTTTGTTTTTTTATACCTTTGGACCTCTGGAACATCCTTTTCTCCCACCAGGTTGCTGTAATTCCTACTACAATTTCAATGATACCCGATGACAATATCACTGTAAAATATTAATTTAATGGGAAGGGGATGTGTGGCTCAAGTGATTGGGCTCCTGTCTATAGTATGGAAGGCCCAGAGCTTGATTCCCAGGGTCTCCTGGTGAAGGCAAGCTGGTCCGTGTGGCATGGAGAGCTGGCGCAGCAAGATGACGCAAGAAAGGGAGAAAAGCAGACACAGAATGGACGCAGCGAGCACAAGCAGCAAGGCGGGGGGGGGGGGCGGAGATAAATAAATAAATAAAATCTTTTTTTAAAAACCTATAAAAATATAAATGTAACCTTACAATTGATTTTTATCTCCATTGTTTTAAGAGACCTTATAGAACTTGAATTATATATTTGTTCTAGACTAAACCTTACTCTGGATTGTATTGCAGACATTTTTGGATGTGCATGTTCTTAATCCTTTTTAATGCATTAGGTACATTAAGAGCAGAAACTATTTCTTAGTCTCCTTTATATCTTTCTGACCTTTGTACTATAATGGTCTGCAAATAGACTTATTGTCATAAACCAAAAGATATATAGAATATATCATGTTATGAGCAATTTTATTAATATAAGATACTTAAATATATTTTTACTAACAATATGTTTCATGTAATAGAAGTTTATATGCTATCTGCTCCAATTAACAGATGAAATAGATTTCACTTTAAAGAAATTACACATCTAAACAAATGTATACTGCATATTGTTAAGTTTGCATCTATATTCATGTTCTGATAGGAAGCACATATACTCTGAATTAGGGAACAGACCATTTTATAGTTACACCTTAAACAGCAGCAAGAATTGCACCTCATGTTGATTCCCTGAGCCTTAAAACCCACAGATAACATGGTGAGAGCCACATGTACCTGTGTTTGCAGTGGGGTTGCACCACATAAAAAGAACCCCACAATTATGAGACATTGATCTTACATAGTGCAGCTGGCACATCTGCTCCTCCACCCTGAAGAGACAGAGAGACAAAGACCTTCACTCTGGATTATAACCAAATGTTTTTAACATAAGAGAGGGAGGTCTGCACTCTGGAATGCAATCAAATGGTTCTGGGGAGAAAAGTCTCTACATCTGTCTGGAGCAATTCATCATATCCAACTTCCAAGGCATGTTTGATATTCAATTATCATATAACTTGTGCTATTTTTGCAGAAAGCTTGGATTATTCAATAATGTAAAAATAATCATGGAGACTTGTGTCCAACACATACTTAACTGCATAAAATTTTCACATCTAAAATACTAAGTGGTGTCTTAAAAGCTTATATTTGAGATGTTTAAAATATCCTATCTGCTATTAGAGTTTGTTATTAAGTTGTGTCAATGTGAAAAAAGAATAAGTTATATTTGTGTGCAAATACTTATATATTTTAAATTAGAATGATACAAATTTACAGTGCTTTTATATGCATCTTTTTATATACTTAAGTATAATTGTGTAATTAAGTATTCAAGTTTAGCTAGTGTTGCAGTTATTACAATAAAAATCTAATATTTAACAAATGTACATATTCAATAATTGGATTGAGCAGTTTCAGAACTTTTGATAATTTGAAGATTCTCTGGCATCAAATTTATTTTGTAAATATGTATTTTAATGAGAAATTTGTGAATCAACTAAAAAAAAGTAAGAGAAGAACATTTTAACATTTAATAGTTTTATATTTATTTGCCCATTATATTATGTTCTTATTTATATAATCAAAATTGTACTACTTTATTTTTATTATTAAATATTTCATGTGAGCAGAGAAATATAGAGAATAAAGTTACAGATACCCATGTATGTACTACTCAGTGTTATTAAATCTTAATATTTTGCCATATTCACTTTAGAGCTTTTTATAATCAATCATTAATGTTTTTTTGTATATATATTTTTAAAAGCTTTAGATTACATAAATGTTACATCAAAAATATAGGGGATTCCCATATATCTCAATCCCTCCCTCTCCCACACTTTCCCACAATAAAAATATCTTTCATTAGTGTGATGTATTTGTTACAATTGATGAACACATATTGAAGCATTGCTACTAATCATGGACTATAATTTACATTATAGTTTATGCGTTGCCCCTCACAATTTTATAGGTTATGACAAAATGTGTAATGGCCTGTATCTGTCATTGCAATGTTATGCAGAACAATTCCAATGTCCTGAAAATGCCCCAATGTTACACCTATTCTTCCCTCTCCCTCCCCTCAGAACCTCTAGTGCCACTGCCCTTATATCAATGATACAAGTTCTTCCATTGCTAGAATAAATGCTTGTAAATGTGAACAACATAGAATACTGTTTTTCATGTTTCAAAATTTTAATATAAATGGAATCATCCTCTAGGTATGAGTTTCCAACTCCCCCTTTTAAAATAATATTTGTCCATAATAATACATTTATTCATTTCATTCAGTGTAACTGCTCTAAAAAGTTCTATTGTTGGAATAGCAGAATTTTTAAATTAATTCTTCTGTTCATGGATAACTGTGTTGTTTCTGATTTTTCACCATCATAAGCCGTGTTTCAATGAACAATCTTGTATATGCATTTTGGCTCCATGTATGAAAAATATTTCAGAATGTATTCCTGGAAGAAGATATTAGGGAATGCACATCTTCAGGTTTGTTAATTAAAACCAATTATTTCTGTAGTATAAGAGCAAACTTGGCTGGTCTTTGTCTCCAGTTCCTAGGAGATATCCTCTAGATTTTGGAATTTCCCATGATAGAGGTGTCTTTTGTTACTCAAGGTAGACCCCAGAGCAGACCTGAGTAGTTTATACTAAAGAAATACTCAAAGTTGGGTCTTTGAGCCATGACCTGGCTGACCTTCAACCTCTGGGTAGGAGAGGGGCCCTGGAAATTGCGTTCAACCATATGTAAATTGATTCCACCAATTATAACTACATCATGAGATCCCAATAAAACTCCTGGGCACTGAAGCTCCAGCGAGCTTCTGTGATTAATAATATACATCTCTGTGCTGTGAGGGTGATACATTGTGACTCCATAAATAGAAGACAAGGAAGCTTGTGTTTGATACCCTCCCAGACCTCACCCTGTATATGTCTTCTTTTAGCTCATCTTAGTTTTAATTAAAACCATAATCATAGAATATAAAAAACAAAACAAAAAAAATCTATAATCATAAATTTAATGCTTTCCTGATCTCTATGAGTTATTCTAGAGAATTTTTGAACCTGAGGGTGTTTTGAGATCCCCCAAATTTGTAGCTAGTTGGACAGAATTGTGGGTGGCCCAGGATCCCCCAGACTCATGACTGGTGTCTGACTGAGGGCGGTCTTGTGAAGGATTGTCCTTTGCCTGTGGAATCTGACCTGTACCTGGGTTTTCAGAGTTGGATTCTACTTTTGTTTGAGGTCACTTATAAATAAGTAGTATAAGCAAATTCAGAGTCAGAAATTA
Organism: Tolypeutes matacus; assembly: GCA_026826555.1. Taxonomy (NCBI): domain Eukaryota; kingdom Metazoa; phylum Chordata; class Mammalia; order Cingulata; family Chlamyphoridae; genus Tolypeutes; species Tolypeutes matacus. The sequence goes on along the minus strand of JAKSZT010053887.1, from coordinate 8,489,488 downwards.
GAATACAGCTTACTAGGGGCTGAAGTGGGGTAGCAAATGAGGAGTAAATTCTTAATTACTACAGAGTTTCTATTTGGGATGATGGAAATGTTTTGTGAATGAATGGTAGAGATGGTAGTACAGCATTGTGAATGTAATGAGCAGCACTGAATTATGTATTTGAGTGTGATTAAAAGAGGAAATTTTAGCTTGTATATATTTTACCAGAGTAAAAAATTTTAAAATAGAACTGTACAGCAAAACAGTGAGCCCTATTGTGAAATATGGGCTATAATTAATAGCTTAATTATAATATTCTTTCATCAGTTATAATGAAGTTACCACATGAATGCAAAATGTCAATAATAGCAAGGGTATATTGGAAGTGTATATTTTTTGCACAATTTTTTCTGTAAACCTACATTCCTGCCCCTGGAGAAGCTTATATTCTTATGAGGGGAACCAGACAATAGTGATAAATAAGTTATGCACCATGGAAGAACATAATTAGTTACTAAAAAACACAAAATAGAACAGAAAAAAAAGATACAGTGAATGTGAGGCTGGGGGCAAGTTGTAGTGTTATATAAAGTGGTAGGGTAAACCTCATTGAGAATTTGAGGTTTGATAAAATACTTGAAGGACATGAGATAATTAGCAGAGTGGAAAGCTTGGGAAAGCATCAGAGGATAGCTTGCATATAGACTTTAAGGTAGGAATGTGTCAGGCACAGGTTAGGATGAGCAAGATGGCCAGTGTGGCTGAGAAGGGAAAAGTAGGAGGAGATGTGGCCATAAAGATAAGGATTGGGTTTGTGTGGCAGTTTGATATTATTTATGAATCCCAAAAAGAGAAAGATTATGTTTGTAATGTAATCTATTCCTCTGGGTTTGATACCCTTTGTTTATATGAAATTCATTTGGGGGACCTTGATTAAATTACCGGTTAAGATTGCTTTGAGGGCTTTTTTTAAAAAAAGATTTATTTATTTACTTACTTACTTTTATCCATTTTCAGCACCCCCCCCCATTTTTGCTGCTTTTGTGTCCATTCGCTGGGCAATTCTCTGTATCTGCTTCCTGCCCTCTCTTCTCATCCTTCTCCTCCTGTCTTCACCAGGATTTCATCCTGGGAACCTCCGATGTGGGAGAGAGTCATCTTACCACTTGGGCCACCTCAGTTCCTGGTTTTTCGGTGCATCTTGTCTTGGCTTTCCCTTGTGTCACTCTCCTGTTATGTCATCATCTTGTAGCATGGCTCAGGAGGGCCTGACAGTGTACCCGCACATGGGACCTGGTGGTGCACCTGCTCACAGGGCCTACTGGCCTGCACGCCCTCCATATTTTTTTTCCATTTTTACCAGGAGGTCCCGGAGATCGAACCCAGGTCTTTGAGGGCTTTTTTTATTTGACCACATCAGTAAAGCTTGACTCAGGTTGAGTTCCTGCCTCCTTGGTAGGTCTGATGTAAACGGACACTCACATGGACAGACAGACACAAGAAGACACACAGAGGAGAGAACTTTGTCATTTTTGATTCAGCCATGTGATAGAAAGGAGAATGTACAAACAGCCAAAGCCCTAGGGAGAGATGAGTCATTCACCTCATAATTTGCAGCTGACCTTGGGAAGAGACCAGAACATCTGAGACTGATATAGAAGGCCTAGAAAGAAATGAGCTCTATGCCAGGAGAGAGAGGACTGGAAGCCTAGAAGGGAAGGAGAGACCTGGCAGAGATCAGTGACCATATTGCTTCAACACATGGCAACTGACTTTGGTGAGAAAGCAACCTTGAGATTCTTTTTGCAGCCTTGTAACTGTAACGTTTTTCCCTAAATAAACACCCTTTATAAAAGCCAACACATTTTTTGTATTTTGCATTGGCACCCTTTTAGCAGACTGATACAGTGTGGATCATGTAGGTCTTGCAGACCATTGTAAGAACATTGGTTTTACTCTGAGATGGAAAACCATTGGAGGAAAGTGGGATGAAGATTAAATAACATGACGTGCCCTTTGTTTTAAAGGGATATCTCTTGTTGCTAGTTGAGAATTGACTAAAAGTGGTTGAGTTAGGAAGCTATTCCAGTAGCCTGGAAAGGTGGAGTGTACCAGGTTGGTAGCAGTGGATATGGTTGAAAGTAGACAGATTCCAGATATAGTTTGAATGTAGAGTCAAAAGAATTTGCTGATAGAATTTATGCTATGTTAAAAAATAGTGGGGGAGCAGATGTGGCTCAAGCTATTGAGCACCTGCTTCCCACAGGGAAGGTACCAGGTTTGGTACCCAGGACCTCCTAAAAACAAGCAAACAAAAAAAACAAGGAAACAAACGAACAAAAACCAACTCAGGGAAGCTGATATGGCTCAGTGGTTGAGCACTGGCTTCCCATATACGGGGTCCCAGGTTCAATCCCCAGTCCTAGTACCTCAAAAAAAGAGACAAAAGAAAGAAAAAAACACACCCTTTGATCTGGCAGTTCTACTTCTAAGACTCTCCCTTAGAGAAAAACATATATAAAATAAAAAAGAAAATGAGAACAAGGTTTTCCTTTTTCTTTCTTTGTGTTTATTTATTTATTTATTTATTTATTTATTTATTTATTTATTTATCTCTTTTAAAATTGCTTGTGCAACTGATACATTGGATTGATATCACCTGTAAGGTAAAAGCTGCAATAGAACAAGTTTCTGCGGTGGGGATTGGGGGGAAGATTTGGAGATCAATTTCTGACCTACTGAGTTTGAGATGTCTTTTAGGTATTTAAGTAGAAATGCTTAGTGGGCAATTGTATGCAAGAATGTGGAATTGGGAACAAGATCTAGACTGAAAAAAATAAATTGAGATGTTTTCAGCATATACACGGTATAGTAGTTTGATATTATATATGAATTCCAAAAAATGATATTTGATTATGTTTGTAAACTGGTCTGTTTCCCTGGATGTGATACTCTTTGATTGTACTAGATTCAGCTGAGATATCTTTGATTAAATTATGTTAACATTAGGGCTTTGATTCAACCACATAATTAGGGTGACTCAGTTTGAGTCCCTGCTTCCTTTGTGAGCTATATAAATGGACGTTCATTCAAGAAGAACAGAGAATTAGATACAAAGAAAAAGACAGAGCAGAGGAAAGAACTTGGTTTTGATGCTGGAGTCCTGGGGAGAGATGAACCATTTGCTTGATTGTTAACAGCTGACCTTGTGTAGAGACCAGAGCAGCTGAGATGGCCTGGAAAGAAACAAGCCCTCCAGCCTATAACTGATACTGTAAGAATCTGGGCCCACAGAACCTTTAGAGGAAGAAGAAGGCTGAACCCTCTCAGAGGTCATCCACCATCTTGCCTCAACATGTGGAAGCAGATTTTGGGAGAGGAAGTAAACTTGAGTTCGAGTCTTTAAGCCTTGTAACTGTAAACTTTTACCCCAAATAAATACTCTTTATAAAAACCAACAGATTTATGATACTTTGCATCAGCACCCCCTTTGGCTGACTAATACTCATGGTATTTGCAACCACAAGGCTAGATGAGATAACTGAGGAGACAGCATGATAGAGAAGAGAAGACAACCTAGAAATGAGCCGTGTATCACTATGGCATTAAGTAGTTTGGGAAATGGAAGAACCAATAAAGGGTAAAGAAAAGAAGTAACTAGTGAAGTAGGAAGGAAAATACTAAAGAGGACAGAGAACTGGAAGCCAGATGAAAAAAAGCTTATCAAGTGGTAGAAGGAGATAAACTATCAAATGCTGCCCAATTGTCAGGTAAGACTAGAACTGAGGTAGGATATACCAATGAGGAAGTCATTGGAGACCTCAACAAAAGCAGTTTTATTGGGGTAGTGAGGATGAAAATGTGCTTGTAGTGGGTTTTAAAAAAGAGATGAATCAGAGCCATTTAATGTAGCAACTCTTTCAAGGTGTTTTTCTACAAAGGAGAGTAAAAATGGAGCAGTCACTGGCAGGGATACAGAGTACAAGAGATTTATTTAAGATAGGAAGAGTAACACCATGTTTATATTCTGTTAGGAATGTAAAAAGTTGATGGTAAGGGAGAGAAACTTTGCTGGAATTATATCTTTAATAAAAAGAGGGGATGGATTCTAAAACACTTACTGGTTAACCAGAACTCTTCTGAGTGCAATACATGTGCCAACTCAATTAGCTTGATATTGGCTTCATAGAATGAAGTTGGGAGCATTCCTTCATATTCAATTTTTTTGAATTGTTTGAATAAGATTGGTATTAAATCTCCTTTAAATGCTTGTTAGAATTCCCCTGTGAAGCCATCTGGTCCTGGGCTTTTCATTTTGGGGAATTGTTTGATGACTATTTTAATCTCTTTACTTCTATTTCTTCTAGAGTCTGTGTAGGTTGTTTGTAGGTTCCCTGAAACTTTTCCATTTCATCTACATTGTCTAGTTTGTTGGTGTACAGTAGTTTATAGTAACCACTTATGATCTCTTTATTTTCTGAAGGTTCAGTAGTCATGTCCCCGTTCTCATTTCTGATTTTATTTGTATCTTCTTTTTTTCTTTGTCAGTCAAGCTAGGGGTTTGTCAATTTTATTAATCTTCTTGCAGTACTAACTTTTGGTTTTTTAATTCACTCTGTTTTTTGTTTTTTTTATTCTCAATTTCATTTTTTTCTGCTCCGATCTTTATTATTCCATTCCTTCTGCTTGCTTTGGGAACAGTTTGCTGTTCTTATTCTAGTTCCTCCAGCTGTGTAGTTAGGTCATTGATTTTAGCTCTTTCTTCCTTTTCAATGTAAACATCGGGGGCTATATATTTCCCTTTCAACACTGCCTTTGCTCTGCCCCATAGATTCTGATATGTTGTGTTCTCATTTTTATTTCTCAAGATATTTATTGATTTCCCTTGCAATTTCTTCTTTAGCCTACTGATTATTTGCATGTATTGTTTAATCTCCATCTATTTATGAATTTTCGCTTTTTCTATCAATTATTGTTTTCTAGCTTCATTCCGTTATGATAAAAAAAGTGTATTGTATAATTTCAATCTTTTAAATTTATTGAGATCTGCTTTGTGACCCAACATATGGCTTATCCTGGAAAAAGTCCATGAGCACTTGAGAACAATGGATATCCTTCTGTTTTGGGGTACAATGTTTTGTATATTTCTATTAAGTTTAGTTCATTTATCATATTATTCAAGCTCTCTTGTCATCTTTTAGTTCTCTGAGATCATGTTCAATTTTTTTCCATTCTTTTTTTATCTGTTCTTTTGTGTTTATTTTGGAGGCCCTGTCTCAATCTTACTGATCCTTTCTTCTGCCTCTTCAAATCTGCTATTTTATGCCTCCAGTGTAATATTTTTAATTGCATTTATTGTGCCTTTTATTCCCATAATATCTCCCATTTTTCTAGGTATGCTTTCAAATTCTTCTTTGTGCTCCCCCAGTGTCTTCTTAATATCCTTAATCTCTTTTGCCATCTCATTGAATTTCGTAAGGAGATTTTTTTGAACATCTATGATTAGTGGTCACAACTCCTTATGTCATCTGAAGGCTTAGTCTGTTCCTATGATTGGACCATATATTCCTGTTTCTTTGTATGAATTATAATTTTTTGTTGATGTCACAGCATCTAATTTACTAGATATGTTTATTCTGGGCATAGTTCCTTTAGTCTCAGGCTTTCTATTTGATTGGCTTTGTGCTACAGCCCCTTTGATACTTGGTTCAACTTAATTTGGAACTTTATAGTGGCTCATGTTTAGCCAACCTGAAATTTTTTCAGCTTTTTCATCTGTTTCTTGTCCTTTCTCTGGTTGGTTGTGGAGTAGGATGGAGGATGCAGTTGGTACTCAAAGCCTTGGAGGCTGAAGCTGCCTGCATTTCCCCACATACTGATGAAGTTTCTCCCACCTTTCTCCCCTGCCAGGGGTAGGGATGGAACTGCAGCTGTGTGTAGTAATCTAAGCCATACAGGCAAAGACTGCTTGTATTTTTCAGAGAGACTGATGAAGCTCCATGCCCTTTCCTCCTCTGCCTGTGGTGGACAGAGCTGCAGGTATGGGCCACAAACTAAACTATGTGTATCAAAACTGACCACAGTTGCACAGGTGGATGAAACACTGGCTCTCCCTCCTCCCCTGCCAGGGGTGGGGTTGGAGACATAGGTATGTGCAACAATCTTGTCTGTGTGGGCCAAAAGTAGCTGCAGTTGCCCAGAGAGGATGAGGTAACACCACCTCCCTCTTGTCCTATTGGGGGATGAGATGTAGCCACAGGTTTGCCCAACGGTCTGGTCTGTGAAGTCCGAAAGTGACTGCAGTTGCCTGGAGAGGCTGAGGGTGCACTATCCCTCCTCCTGCCCTGTTGGTGGGATTGGAGTCAGAAGTGTATCCAATAGTCTAGCTCATGCAGCCAAAAGCAGATGCAGTTGCCCCGAACAGGTTGAGGGAGCACTGTCCCTTCTGCCCTGTCAGGGGCAGGGACAGAATGAAAGGAGTGCCCCAAAATCTAGTTCATGCAGTCCAAAAGTGCCTGCAGTGCCCAGAGAGGCTGGTGCAGGTCTCCCCAGCTTCCTCCCAGCCAGAGGCAGGGATGAAGCCTAGGCTAGGGCTGCAATACAAACTGGCTGGAAAGAAGCCAGTCCCTACCTTCACTGTGAATTTCAGTCAGCCCCACTTCTCTCATTCTGGGTGTGCAGTTAAAATGAAGGTTACCAGCCTCTTTCTGACTTGGACATGTTCACACTTCAGCTATTTTAGGATTGGACTCTAGTCAGCTGAAGTTACTAATCAATAGCTGAAGTTGGTGCCTGACTATCTCTCCCATCCCCATTTTTTGGGATATGGAGATTCCAACTCCAACCAGGGAATAGCTCCCAAGGCATCTTGTGCCACCAGCAGGGGATGGGCACTGGCCTCTGTGGCATGGAGTGCTCTTCTTATGAATCTTCACTATAAATTGGCAGTATTCTCCTTCTGTTCTTCCAAGAATGTTGCAGGATGGTCTTCTGGTCTCCTTGGCCCCCAAAACAGGTGATTAGATAGCTCTGGATGATTACTAACTGCACTGTAGGACAAGCTGACTCTTGGAGCTCTTTACTCTGCTGCCATCTTGCCTCTCCCCTGAACTTATACTTATAGTATTAAGCCATGTTTTATCTTTTGGTATTTCACTTTCTATATTTTACCTATCATTACTGTTTGCTTAGTGTAGAATGATACTGTGTCCCCAAGCAATCTCTATCTCTATCTCTATCTCTATCTCTATCTCTATCTCTATCTCTATCTCTATCTCTATCTCTATCTCTATCTCTCTCTCTCTCTCTCTCTCTCTCTCTCTATCTCTATCTCTATCTCTATCTCTATCTCTATCTCTATCATCTCTATCTCTACGTATTTTATATATATGGAGAATCTTAATGATATTTACTAAGCACAATTTAAGAAATATTATTAATTCAATTCTCAATTCTAATTCCATATATTTGAATTTATTGGTAAATTCCCTGACATTCTCACTTTAGCATTCAACTTCTACCACGTTTCTTATGATTTCATATTTTCTTGTTTTTTCACCCTGATAATTTTCTTTAGTCTAACAAAATCTACTTAAAGGTTCTTATATTTAGTTTCAACTTTTTAATCTTAAGAGAATGTACTTTCTTGCCTGAGCTGTCAATCCATGTTCCAACACCTCATTCAATGTTTTTTTCAAAAATAACTTTCTCTAGGATTTCTCCCTGGATTCACTTCCCATACCACTTCTAGCACATCTTTCATTTTTTACAGTAGATTGTTCTCTACTCGCTGATAAATTGTTTAGTAGCCACCTTTAGATCAATTCAGTTGTTTTATATTCCATAAATATAGACTTTTAGAGGGCAGGAATCTTACAAAAATATATATTCTTTCTTGGCTACTACAATAGTCTTTTGGGTATCAATTTCTACTTAATAGATGTTATTTTATTTAATCTTTATTAATCTGTAATGAGGATAAAAAGATATTAAAAAGTATAAAATGTGAAATGTGGGGAGGTGGCAGATTTAACTTAAGAGGAAATAAATACCTATATTGCATCCTTTCAATTATACACTCATTCATTGATTCAACAAATACTTTTTCATTGAGTTCTAGGTTTAAGGCACTGTTCCAGGTGTGGTTCTAACCACTAGAATATCAATATTGAACAAAAACAGACTAAGATCCCTACTACCCTCATGGATCTATGATTGGAGCATGTGGGAGAAGCAGATGATGAAATATCAAAGTCTTTCTTAAGAATAGAATCTAGATAGATAGAGGATATTCTAGCAATACACAAAAATATGATTTTATAATAAGTTTAAGTCCTGAATTTTTGATGGACAGATAAATTTTTTGCCTAAAAATATTAGATGACTGGGAGTAATTACTGTGAGGTAGAGATTTATAAATAGGAAAAAAAATGAGCTCATGAATAAATGTAATCACCACACTTTCACTAAATACTGAGATCTCAAAACTGCCATGTTTGAAAGGTACTTTGAGATTGAGGGGGAAAAAAGTTGGCGAATCGGAGATAAAGATCAAAGAAAGGGGGCAGTGTTCCACATCAGGGGCAATGACAGGCAGGAAGATCATAGACTACTAGGTGTAACATGTATGATACATTGGGGGAAATAAAATAGGAGAAGCAGACTCTTGAAGGCAGAATTGGTAAGAAACAATATAAGCACTCTTGTTTCTCTTCTGAATCTCTAGAAAGTATGTTATTAGAGAGGACTCCTGATACACAGTGGATTGGGGTTAACTTTTCATTTTCTTTGAATTCCAAAGGGTAAGGCACATTAGCTGATATCTGAGAAATAATACATTCATCCAGATTGTTGGGTGTATGAAAAATACATTTCTTTTTTATTTCTGAGGAGTATTATTTTGCATGGATATATCACAATTGTTTATACATTCAACAGTTGATGCATATTTGTATTGTTTCCAATTTTTGGCTTTTATAAATAAATCTGTTATGAACATTCACATACAGGTCTTTGAATGGACATGTTTTCATTTACCCTCTGTAAATATATAGGGGTGTAAATGCTAGGTTGTATTTTAGGTATGTTTACATAAAGAAACAGCTAAACTCTTTTAAGTGGCTGGACCATTTTGTATTTCCACTAACAATGTATGAGAGTGCCATTTGCTCCACATCCTATCCAACAGTTCATCATTTCAGTTTCTTTAATTTTATCGATTTTACTTGTTATTTAGTGGTGTCTCATTATGGATTTAATTTGCATTTTCCTGATGACTGATGTTAAACATCTTTTAATGTGTTTATGTCCAATTTTCTTTCTTTGATGAACTATCTGTCCAAATCATTTGCCTTTTTTGTCGTATTTTTCTTCTTGTTGAGCTATCTGGACACAAGTCTTTCATCAAATCCATGTTTTACAAATATTTTTCCCCAGTCCTTGGCTTTTCAATTTCTGAACTGTATCTTTCAAAGAGCAAATGTTTTATTCTGATGAAGTCCAATTTATGAACTGTTTTTTTAAATTTATGGTTTGTGCTTTTAATCTCCTATTTAAGAAATCCTTGCATAACCTAAAATCATAAAGATTTTTTTCCTATGTGTTGTATAGTTATAGCTATTAATATTTCTTTCATTGCACATTGGCTAGGCCCTCAAATAAAATGATGAGTAGAAGTGGTGAGAGCAGACATCCTTACTTGTTTCCAATGTTAGAAGAGAAACCATTTATTCTTTTACCACTATTATGTTAGCTATGGTGCTTTTTTGTTTTTGTTTTGTTTCACTGATTATTTTTCTTGGCTTTGTTTTGTATTTCATTGATGTTTAGCATCTTTATTATTTCCTTAAATTACTTTTCATTTTCTCTTCCTTTTCTAGTTTTTTAAGATGGAAGCTCAGATAATTGATTTGAGACCTTTTCTAATAAAATTGTTTAATGCTATAAATTTCCCTTGAAGGACAACTCTGGTTGCATCCCATAATTTTGACATATTTCATTTTCGCACATCTTCCCCTTGTAATTCTTTTACTCAGAGCTGTTTGGAACTGGGTTAAATTTCTAGTTTAATTTCACAGTATTCAGATAATATGCATTATATGATTTCAACCCTTTAAAATTTGTCAAGGTTTATTTTATAGACTAGAATATGGTTTATTTTGATGTCATTTCATGTGAACTTGCAAAGAATGTATATTCTGCTGTTGTTGGGTAGAATGTTCTATAAATGTCAATTAGATCAAGTTGGTTGACAGTGTTTTTCCCAGTCTTTTACATACTTACTGATTTTGTCTACTTGTTTAATCAGATCCAAAGAATATTCAAATCTTCTTTGGTAATTGTGGATTTATTTCTCATTTTAGATTTTCCAGGTTTTGCTTCATATATTTTGAAACTTTATTATCATCTTCTGTATAAACAATTATGATTGTTATGAGTTCTTGAAAGATTGATATTTTTATCATTTTTAAATATCTCATTTGTCCCTAGTAATATTCATTTTATGACATCTACTATATCTGATATTAGTATAGCCACTAATCTATTAGTGTTTCCATTGTATGTTTTTATCCATTGTTTTCCTTCTTACCTATCTAAGTCATTTTATTTAAAGTAAATTTTTGTAGCTAGCATATGGTTGGTACTTGTATTTTTCTCTAGCTGATATTATAATCTTGAACTTTTATTGGGGGAACTTAGACCATTTAAGACTACTATATTGCTATTATTATTTATTTGGTTCTTCTATTCATTGTTCTTTTTTTCTTTATCTGACTTTGAAAAACTGATTATTTTTATAACTTAATTTAATATCCTCTATTGGCTTATGAGCTATACCTCTTTGCTTTAAAAAAAAAAATCATTGCTTCAATATGGTGGTTCTCAACTAGCTGTGAGTTTGCTCCCCAGGGAATATTTGACAATATCTGGAGATCTTTTTGGTTGACAAAATTAGAAGGTGCTATTGGCATCTAGAAGGTTGAGGCCAGGGATCCTAATAAATATCTTACAGTTTACAGGACATCCCTCCACAGCAAAGAATTGTCTGGCTCAAAATATCAGTAGTGCTGAGGTTGCTATCCTCTAGGGTTTAAAATATAGATCTCAAACTTATAATAGACTGTCTTCAAATATTATTATACATTTTCAAGTAAAGTGTAATGTTATATCTTTCTCACCATTTCAGCTCATCCTATAAATGCAAACAACGGATTCCCCTTATTCAAGGCAACTTTTTCCCTCTCTGACCCCCCAATAGTCATGAACTCTGCCTGTATCAGTGCAGAATTCAAAGTATATTTGGGTATCCTGCCTCCCTCCAAATAGCAAATATTTTTAGATCAGTGACAGTTGAGTTTTGCCTGGTTTCAGAGAAAGTCATGATAAGTACAAGGTTTTCCTGTTCCTTCCCCAGTAGCAGAAAGATTTTGCCTTATATGAAAGTTCCTCAAGGTATTTTGTGCCTGTTGTTCAGTGGGAACTAATCACCAGCTTATACTCATGCAGTTCCTGAAGCATAAATGGTGCCTCAAGGTACTATCACTCTACTCTCAAATATAGGCCAACCACCCCACAGATGCCCCAGCGCCAGCCTACCTCTCAGTCTCAGCCCACCTCTCCCAACAGCTGCCCCCCAACTTGCCCAGAACTCAAGCTGCTGGCCTTGTGTCCCAGGAAAGGCAGCAGGCCAGGTAACCCCTCCGACCCCCTCAGACTGCTCAGCCCCCACTTTTAGGGCCTCCACCGGCAGCAGTGGAGATGGCAATGCAGATTCAGAGGGCAGCAGAGACGTGGTGCCAGATGGCCCACGTGCAAATTTTTCAAAGGCCAATCCAGCACCAGATGCCCCAGATGACTCCAATGGCCCACACTACTCAGGTTGTGTTCACAGGTTTTCTGCCTTGCCCCTAGTTTTCTAAGAGGACTTCATTGATGCCTGTGGAAAAGTCCTGCCAAGTGGATGAAAAATCACTTTGTATCTGGGGTCAGCAGATATTCTAAACTGTCACACTAGCCAACACCAAGCCTTTAACAATTTGTTAAATTTGAGTTTTCTTCTTACTTGTTTTTATAGAGGCTGCCTTTCCCACTCTTCCAGTCTTGCTCTGCTCAAAATGAAATATGGTTCTATCTTTTCTCAAAGGAGCTTGTTACCTTTTGGAATAGCATTCATCTGTTTTATTTGTGGCCTCAACTCTTTAAAGGGTTCCAAAAAATTATGATTTTGTAAATTAATCAGCTTTTTCTCATTGTTAGAGTTCTAGGTTCTTTCGGAGCACAAAATAATACAACAGTGAGCTATATAAGCAAAGAGGACATAAGGAAGCCCAATTTACTCAACCAATAATTCAAAATCTTTGCCAAAGTAGCTGCATATTCTTAGGATAAGAACCACTGTATGTACAATCTTCACATGCATACAAACATTCACATATACATCGACTGTTACCCATCACAATATTCACCATTTGTACATGTGATGAAATTTGATTTTTTTTACCTTATCCTATTCTACTCATGTATATTTTATATAAAAATTTGACTTCTGCCTGATAAATTGATCTCTTGACACACTGATGGATCAAATGGATCAAATATGTTTGAAAGAAAAAAATTGCCTTAGAATATATTCCTGGAAGTAAAATTGTTGTATCATTAATATTCATCATAAATATTCAGATTTATTAGTGTCTGTCTTTTAACAAGAATTAATATGTTTGTTGATTTGTTTTAAGAATGATACACAATGAAAAATCCTTGCCTACTAAATAATATGTGGTAGAAGGAATGAGAGAAAAAGGAGTCAAATACAAAAGAAAGTGTTGAGTGATATATAAACATAGATGCTAATATTTTTAAAATAAAGTAATTCATGCACATAACAATTAAGAACTTATAGAACTATTTAATATGAATAGTAAATTTCTCTCTTCCCTTTCTTTGTTTCCCTGTCCCACTTACCAAAGTCAATTACTTTAATGACTTTAATGGTTTATTTGGTATCTTTCTTGAAATTTTACATGTATGTTCAAGAAAATGCATGCACACATCCCCTTTTCTGAAGAAAGTATCAACTACTCACTTAATTCGTACTGTTTTATAACTTGTCTTTTGTGCCAATTAATACACCTTAGAGGTATCAACCTTTATTTAATTTATATTTTAAATCTTCTGCCTAGTATGAGTTTTTCTGTAAATCATGCAACCAGTTTCTTATCATCAATATTTAGGTTTTATTCTTCAATTTTTAATGATTGCATATGATACTATAATCAATAGACTATATTGTGCATATTAGTCTATGTAACTATTTCAGTCACTCTATCAGATTAATACCTAACAGTGGAATTACTAGGTAAAAAAAGCAGTGTGTTTTAAATTCTGATATTGGCATATTACCTTCACAAAAGATTACTCCAGTTTATATACCCACTTTTTATATGTAAAAATGTCTGATTCCTTAGAGTTTAATCATATCCCTAGGATTGAACTATCCTTGCTTTCCTTGCTTTGCTTGGATGAACCACTCTTGTTCATATTTATATTTATTTAATGCATGACTGACTTTTATTTGATAATATTGTGTGTGTGAGCACATGTGTGTATGTGTGGGTGTGATTTCCCCATCAATATTTACATTAAAGACTGGGCTGTAACATTTTTTGTTAAATTTTGGTATCAACATTGAAAAATGAAAAACCTTGAAAAAATTTCCGAGTTTTTATTATTTCTTGTGCCTGGTATTTGAGTTATACATTGCTGCATAACAAACTGAAAAACTCAGTGGCTTAAAATAACAGTTTATTGTTATCTCCAATACTAATGTGGGTTGATTGAGTGCTGGTCTTTATTGGGGTGAGTCATGTGGTTTCATTAGATGACAGGTAAGGATATAGTCCTCTGGAAGTTTGACTGACTAGAACATTGAAGATGATTTTTTCTCTAACATATCTTGTACTTTTATGCACCTCCATGCTTCATTTCTCTCCATGTGACATCTTTTCCAGGGCCTCTCCATGTGGCCTCTCTTTTCAGTAGAGTAGCCAGGCTCAAAGAGACAAATGTAAAAGCTGCCAGGACATCTCAATGCTTAGGCCCAGAACTGGCTCAGTATCCTTTCCACTTCTTCTTTTAGTAATGCAGATCACAGGGCTCTATAGATTAGAGGGGAGGACATTACACAAGAATAAGTGGGACTCATTGAGGCTCCCAAAGTAACTGACAAACTCAAAAAGTTCAAAAATAGTATTTCTATAATTTTTTATATATATACAATTTTATGCATTGTGCTTTTCCTTGTTTTCTTTTTGTTATGTTAACCATGGCTTATATAGTTCATTTTTTCCCCTAAGAACCACTTTTAAGTTTAAAAATAAATTTTATTTTTTCTTGTTTTTTAAATGTATGTTTATTTTTTATCTTTATTATTTGTTACTTTAGCTTTTGTGTTTTATAGGAAATGAGTGGAATGTGTGGTTCATTTTTCCTTATTTAGAAATTTAATTGTTTGAAGAAAGGAATCTTTCCATGAGAAGACATTTATTTGTTATGTTTTGATATGTTATTTTCTCATTATGATTGCTATTTCTTTTTTTGATTTTTTTTGTTGATATTTTCTTATTCTGTAATTTGAGTTTTATTTCATCATTGAGCTAATAGTATTTCAACACTTCTAGGTTTTTAAATTTCCTATATTTGTTATTTTTCAGTTTTAATTATTTATTGCTAATATTAATTGGTTTATTTAATAAAATAGATACATTATTTTTTATTTAAATTGTATTTAAAATTTAATAATAATTTAATTTTTTTCCAAATTTTAAATAAATAAAATAAAATAATAAACTCCCAACTTGTGGGGGTTTATTCAGAAATTCTTTGTGACCTTATACATGGTCCTTTTCAAAATTTTAATTTGCAGGGATTCCAAAAGTTTATTCTTTCTTCCTTTGTTCCTCTGTTTCTCCTTCATTTCCTCCCTCCATCTCTCTCTCTCTCTCCTTTTCTCCCACTTTTCATTGCTTCTTCTCATCCTTTTAAAACAATATTTATTTATTTATTTATTTATTTTACATTATTTACTTATTTACTTCTTCTCTCTTTCATTTTCTTTTTAAACTGAAGCTTTGTTTATTTTGGTGTGCTTTGGAGGTTGGCATTCCTGCCTGAATTTTATGCCACCATCTGACCCTACCAGTCTCCATTTATATGAAATTAAATTAAAAATTAAAAAAATTTTAAATACAGATTAACTTAAATTATGTTTTATAAGCACTGCTGTATTTTTATGGGCTCTCACTATTTTTAGGGGAATGTGAATTTCTAGAAACGTTATAATTGGGTATTCTTAAGGTACTAATAAAAAGAGCTAAAATGGCATGGAAACTAATGTAGAGAAGGGAAATTAATCAATATGGGTACTTTCAATGCAAAACCTGATGATCAAATAAATATTTAAAAACTACATTTCCACAAATGATTGATTTTTGCTTATGTTAATAACAATGAGTAATTGAATCTTCTGTTATTGATAACCTATTTTGTATAAGGTTCCCTGATAACAGCCTGATGGCAATATCAATAAATGGTCATAGTATTTCTTCTATTTCCCACCCTAAGTGGCCCAATATAATTTTGTCTTTTTAGTTTTATATATTGCCTAACATCTTTGCTCCAAAGCACTTTGCAGACAGAATACGTTCAATCAAAAGTAGGCTAGAAAATGCAGCTCTGTCGACTAAGCTGATTCTTTCAATTTCTCTCTAGGGCACAACCTTAAAACACAGCCTGAAACAACATTTTGATATTTAATTCATCAGCAGGAAAGTGGTTATGCTGAAATGAAATAAAGTTAGACCTGCCTCGGTTAAACAGCCACTCTATGTTGATGGTGATTAGAGTTTGGTTTGATCAAATTCTTTTTCAAATGAGCAAACAAAGGACCAAATGTTGCCAAATTCATTCTCATATTTTGGATGGAATCCATACTTCTGAATATAGGGTGGGAAAGTCAACATATATACAATTAGTTTTGACTTCTCTCTGAGGAACAAACTTAGAAACTTAGATCAGGGTATTCAGTTTTGAGTCAGCAGAGATAACCACTTGGATGCCTAGTCAGAACTATTAATACTTCTTTTTAGAATTGCATTATTCAGCTGACGATTCTTCACATCAACTGAATTATGAACCCATTGCCCTGACTTCTGCCCTCATCGTTTTTACATTATTTACATAAAATTGGAAGCTCCTTACTTTGGGACTGCCAAGGAAATTTTATATTACTTCCTTTTGCCTCTGAATGCTCATCACTAAATTTAGTTGTGCAGAGGGGGTGGTTTTAATATTTGCTGCTAACCACCGTCAGCACTGCTCTGTAATCTCTTTCTGCTTGTTTGCTTCTCCTGTGCTATTAATAAACTTCATACCTTGCAATCAAATTTAGTCACCACATTAGCAGTATGAAGCAAAAAAGAGACAGCCTGTTCTCTGCATTACAAGGAATAAATCCTTAATCCTTTGAACTAAGGTGCTAGTTATATTATCAATACCTAGGGATAGAAAAAATGCTGCTATTCACCTGATATCTTGCTTTTATCCTCTGCCTTTGTGCTGTTATAGACAAGTGGCTCTACTGTAATGATTCCTCATCCTAAACCCTTTAAGCCTGCCAAAAGCATAGACCACAAAATTACAATGTCATAGCAACTTCAAAGACAGAATTATATCCCACTTCTACTGAGACATGATTTACTACATATACATATATATATACATAAATCTGGTGAGACAGTAGGAGTGCACACCCTATTTTTTAAAGTGCTACTTTGTGTACCAGGAACCATTTAAAACCTCGTGACATACAATGATTTATTTGAATATGAGACTGAATGTTTATTATCTTATTTTCTGGCTATGGTTTTCCTGTTTAAGTGCTAGGGTAAACGAGGAAGTACAAAATAGGCCCCTATCTCTCAAAGGTTCAAGAGAGAAATTTAGATGTGAACTGGAAACACACAACATAGGCAATTTTTATGTCTACCTTACCCTCTGTTTTTTGCCCAACTGTCTAAATATCTTAAAACAATTTTTCTCCTACCAATATGTACTTCTCTGTAGCTTGATTAAATCATGTTATAACAACTACTCCAGAACCATGTTCCTGTGGCAACACCCTTTCTTCTAGGTGACTCCTTATTTACTAGACCTTTAATTTTTATTCTGTCCAATATTACTTCCCACTGTTTAATAAAGTTTCATGCTAATGGGCTATCTTACTCCATTTGTTGAAAATAACAAAACATGATGTATCATACAATTTTTAAAATTTGATGATTGAAATATGTGAAAATAAATTTGTTTACGTTCAAGAGAATCTAAAATCCCATGAGAAAGCTTTTTTTTTGTCTGACTAATGATGTATAAGAACAGTGAGAGTCACGGGTGATGGTTTCTCTTGGAAGAAATCAATTACTGTCTCATCTACTCTCTCCCACTGGGAATAGAATGAATGGCAATGCAATTCCAGTTGGCACAAAACCTTGCAAAACATCTCCTTCTTCTGGCGAGCATTTGAAAACTTTTTGACTAAATGAAGGCACTAACTCTGTTTACATCATTTCTTTCTCTCCTCCCATTTCTTTCACTGGATCATAGAAGTGATGCAAATTATACTGGATTAATAGTATTCAATCATTGTACTCTCTAATGTTTGTTTTGTCATAATTGTAAGAATTTTATAAATATTTAAAGTATCTTTTGCTTTCCAGGTGACTTAAAATCTAATAATATAATTCTGAAATAAACTTAAAATTTTTCACACGTAAATATATTATGTGTGAAGAATGTGACTCTTTCCTAACCTCATTCTATACTATTTTCCCCTGTGTATTCCAAGCACACTGGCCTCCTGGTTCCTTTTACAGAGCACAGAGATCATTCTGTTGAGTCTGGCTGGCATAAAAAACAGTGCTTGGAACACAGATTTCAATAAATGTCTGCTAAATAAATAAATACATTATTTATTCATCTATCCGTCTCTTTTCCAATGTGGATTTATTAGTTCTCTGCTATTTTATTATTTGGGAATATATTGTGTTCATATTAAGAAAATACCACAAACATTCTATGAAACACATATTTTCATGTATAATAGTCTGTCTTTAAAGTTGTTCATTTCATTCCCTTAAACAGAAAGGTTTATTTGTTACTTTAGTGTTGTGGTTTGGTTGTTTCCTTTAGACTATTAGTGTAATTGATTGGTGGAATCATGGTTGTGGGAAACCATATAGCTTAATGGAATTTCTAAAGACTAGGAATTAAAATCCATCCTGACTTCATGCGTCTATTATTCTTCACTCTGTACACATCCTCATCTGGAGAATGGTATTAGTATAATGTCTATATCAAATGAGCAGTTTTATGAAGCAGAGTATCATGTAGCTCTATCCTATTTCTGGAAAAATGAAGGTGGAAAGCAAATATGATTAGGCCAGAAGCACCAGACCACTCATATTTCCTCTTGTTCTTTTATATTTTGGAGATTCCATTGTATTAAAATATTTCCTCTTTATAAATTTGTGTGTCTCCTTGAGGGGCACTCAGTTATATTCGTTAGACTACCTAATTGTCTACTGATTGCCTATTGATTAGGAGCACTAACAAAATAGGGAAAGAGCAGTAGATTTTTGGAGCATGGAGTATTTCAGAAGTTGACCGAGCAAGGTTATACCTGATAGTGGAGTAGGGCTCTCTTTTTCTTTTCTTTTGCCAAGCAAAGAATAAGACCCAAACCACTCCTTTTCGAGTCTGAATTTCCTCTGGGAAGTCTTCCCAGATTATTGGTCTCCCATTCCCTTATCATGGCACTTATTGGACTGTAATGGCTTTTTGTCTATATCCTCCATTAAGCTATAAACTGTGAGGGCAAGGGATATAAATGCCCTGATTTTAGCTATTTTCCTATTTAAATAAACATTTGCTGAAATTAATGTTAAATGCAATAGTTCGCCACCTGGAAGAACAGCAAGAAGATGTAGTAAGAAGTTGTGAGGGACCTTCTCTCTCATCTGAATCAGAAGAAGGGAATTAAAAAGTCCAGACCCATGAAAGATGGTCTGCTGTTTTATTTGTACACTAAATTGAGCGGATTGCTTTAGTAAAACAGACGTGGGTTTTGACAGTGAGAAAAATATAGAGGAAAAGGAAAAATAAAAACCTCAAGATCTTGATTTTAACCCTTTATTATATGTTTATAGATTATAAAATTAGGTCAATGATACCTGACTTGAAACATTTGTATGAATTTAGTAAAGTTAGCTGAATAATAGCCATTCAATTAATGGTGGATATTATTTGCTTGTATTCCTTATTTAGCAACCTGCAAAAGTTTTACAACAGAATTAAATCTTGTCACTGTTTTTCAGATTATTTCAGGAATTGAAAATCCGTCCTTAAAGTACAGCAATGACCTTTAGAATAAATTATAGAGTAAAAGAATGATCAATATATAGAATAAAGCAATCATCTTTAGAACAAAGTAAGAATAAATTGATGCTTTTTAGAATAGCCTCAATAAATTGTTAATGACTGAGTATTTGCATATACAAATATCCTCTTGTAGGAGATGATTTTTGTATTCAGTATCGAATTTTTAAGTTCCAAAGACTGGAAATTAGAATTTCTAGTTTCAGTGGTAGTCTACATCTTACAACTCACACACTTTTATTTAGGTACCTTTGAAAATAGAATAACATGGTATTGTTCCTTTTAAAAAATCATGTAAGTGTCCAAATAATGAACTATCCTAGACAATGGTTCATTTTAACACCTACCTAGTCTCTTAACTATATATCCTTGTACTAAACATTACCTGCCATACCTACCACAAGTCTTTTTCTAATACCATTTCTGCCTTCTCAGTTTGCAATTAGAGATTACATTGCATGAAGTAATCTGTTTTGTGGGGAGAAAAAAGGCTGTTGCACTCTATCCATGTGTGCAATATGTTTTCCCTGAAATTAGATCTTTCATACTTAGTTGAAATAATCATATGAATTAGTGTAACTGGCAGATTTTTTAAAAAGGATTATTTTCCTGTTTTGTGAAGGGTTAGTCAATGGGATTTTTAAAAAAAGGCTTTTCAGTGGTGAATCACTGGTTCAAACATAAAAAGTTAGAATTGAACAAAAGTTATTACACTCTGAATGTTAAGTGGTGATTTTGGTCCAGTTCCTAGTTTCTCCATGGAACGGTGCCCAGCCTCAACAATTACACTTAATTTAGCACTGCCCATAGAAGCCTTTTCCAGGAGGTGCCATTCAAAAGGTCCCTGGGGTCTAGCATTTAGGAACCATCCTAACTCAGGGATGAAGTACAAGTGAAAATATTTCTTGTACCCTTTTGGTAATCTCATAATACATGACCTTCTCAATTCAATTCAGTTAGATGAAATAAATACTTCTGTACCAATAATGTGCAAGGTACACAGAGATTAGTGAGAGGTAAGAAGTACAATTCAAAGAACATTGACACAGGCTCATCTCATTTTTTCTGGATGCTGTAGCCTTTAATTTAGAGTGGTTAAAAATATATATAACCACTCTTCCTCAAAATTCTCTCCAGAGAATATATTGGGTTGCAGCTGAATTTAATTAGAGAGAATTGTTCCCTCCTTGGTCACCAGTATGTTGATGATTTCTAAAAGTCTGCCGGGAGGAAGCATTTTTAAATAAAAGCCTAATTGCATTTATCATATTTGAACAAAGATATTTCGAAATAACTCAATAAGCACACTATGAGGGGAAATCAGAAACCAAATATTATTTAAAGAGTTAACATCTTCACTTAAGAATGTATACTATTTTTACTAAACATTTCCTGTGTGAGATTAATTTTTTTCCAGGAACACCACTCCCCTTTCCCCTTAAATAGTTGGTTATCAATTGTCAGGTGTGTATACCACCCTGTCTATGCTTCAGGATTCTTCCCCCCCTCCCCCCTCCCTCTTTTTTTTTCCCCCTATTTTTAGTGTTTCAGTCTTTGTTGATTCTAATGGCTGAGTAAATAGTAGCTTTTTTAAAAAATTTGGAACGTTTCACGAATTTGCGTGTCATTCTTGCGCAGGGGCCATGCTAATCTTCTCTGTATTGTTCCAATGTTAGTATAGTGCTGCTGAAGGAGCACAGTAGCTTCTTATAATGTCTTTGTTCAGGTTGTGATATATTGGAGGCCCTCAGAGGCCTTCTACAACATCTCAAAGTCAGACCAAGATCACTCCTGAGCTTGCTCATCTAACTGAAAATCTTTACACAGATCTTTGCTTCTCTGTTGGATACTTGCTTTATTCTTACATTGTTTTGCCTTTCTCCATACTCACTTAATATTTTTCCAGTTCTTGTCCATTTTTGGGCCGAAAACTCTTTTGATCTAAGGTTTATTCTTTCTCACTCTCTGAATGAGGAAGGGTGATGTATCTGAAATTTGGGGAAACTCATCAGTGAAGTAGGAAAGATTTGGCTTTATGCAGCATTGCTATGCAGTATTATTTTATAAAATAAAAAATTTTATTTTATGGTACTTTCTTTTCTTTTACTTGTCTTCTTTCTTTTGTTTCTTAATTTTAAAAATTAGTATATATTTATTGTAGAAAAATTGAATATAAAAAGTATAAAACAGAAAATGAAAATCACCTATACGCTCAGTTACGGAAAAAAAAAACAGAAAACAAAAAAACTTCTGTCAACTTTCTGCTAAATTGCCTTCTGATTTCTCCCAGTCTGTGTGAGCACTCATTTGTATATGTTTTAAAATATTTAAATAAAGTGCATTTTATAGACATGTACTTGTATACATATGCACATATATTTACATATTTGGGATTGATGGTAGTGTAAATGTTTCTCCTTTATATGTTGTGAACATCCTTTATAAACATTATTTTTAAAGCTCATTAATTATAAAATGAAATGTTAAAATATGGTAACTATGGACAAGTCTAAAGAAACTCAACACACCATCCAGAAATAGTGTAATCTTTTTTAAAAATTTATTAAGCAGTTTTATTGAGATATATTCATATACCATATGATCAATCAGCATAATCTATTAATCTAATAAATTCCCATTGTAAAAAGCTACCCATTTCTGGTATATTGGATCTGCAGCCTTTAGTAAACTAAAACATCTGTATTCAATATTGTATTTCTTTCCCCCTATTTACAGAGGTTTGAAGACAGTAACATAAATGACATCAGAGTTAGTTGACTAATTGTAACAAGAGATAATGTGGACCATGTGCTTAGAGGAAGTCAAGCTATTTAGGAAACCTTAACTTTGCTCTTGAACTTCAGGTTCAGGTGTTTCAAATGGAATTCATCACTGTTAATGCAATACGGAAGTCATGGAGAAGAGTAGCTAGTGGGGAGTGGAAGAAGGAGTGAGGCTGATGGTGGAAGGAAAAGCATAACAGGGGATGGTGTAGTATGCTTGGAACAAAAAATAGGGGGTTGCTAACAGATGTAAGGCTAACCCCTGACAGGAGTTTACCAAGGGCAGATCCAGGTTTCATGGAGTTGAATGATACCATTTTGAGTGCCCTCACTAAGAAAAGATCTTACAAAATTATGATGATAAAATTGTGTAGGAAATTGGATATTTATTTAAAATGAGAAATTATAAAAAGTTACAATTACAAAATGCTAAAATATGCCACAATCATAAGAAAATCCAGAATAATAACCTAAGATATTCATTAAATGAAGACCCGACAGTCATCTATAATCATTATACATTTTTGGCTGTGTACTTATTGATTGCCTTTTCATATGATAAATATTTTGTAATATCATCTTCTATGGAGAATAGAAATATAATTAAGTCTTTCCTCCAATTAAGTAAAAAACCTGATATGGTTCTTTACTTTTGAGAGTTTAGAGAAATTGCTTGTGCTTCATAATTTGTTATTGATAATGTCATGCAATATTTTAGGATTGTTGTCAAATTTGGTGAAACCTTTATCAATTATCTTTCAAGTACAAACAGGGCATTGAAAGGTGTTATTTGCTGTTTGCTGGTGTCGTTGTCTATAATCAATTAACCATATACATGTGAATCTGTTTTTATGATCTCTGCTTGATCTATCCTTACACCATTTGCACACTGTTTTGATGGCTGTAGATTCATAGTGAGACTTTAAATCAGATAGTGTAAGTCCCCCAACTTTGTTAGGATAGTCTTATCAATTTTTCTGATAAAATCCTGCTGGATTTTGAGATTGCATTCAATCTAAATATCATTTAGAGGAAAATTCACAGTTTAATTATACTGAGGCTTTTAATTCATAAGCATGATATATTTTTCCAAATAATTGTCTTTTTAAATATATATTAGACATAGTTTTCAGTTCGGTGTAAAATTGTTACATATCTACCTTTAAATTTATTCCTAAATATTTTGAGTTTTTATTATAAATGGTAGTTTAAAATTTTTTTTTAATTTATTGAAGTATATCACTTGTACATAAATATACATAAGCAATTACATTGTGTATATTACAATTACAATATATACCTATTACAATAGGTATATAGTAATAGCTGTGAACTTAGAAAACAAACACACATAACATCATATAGGGCTCTCATACTTCACCCTACCACCAATACCTTGCATAAATGTGAAACATTTTTAACTAATGATGAAAGAACATCCTCAAAATATTACTACTAACCAAAGTATCTTACATTTGGTTTATTTTCTCCCCAAACCATACTATTATTATTAGTAGTAGTAGTCATAGTAGTAGTAGTATATCATTTATACATGAACATACATAAACAATAAGTGTATAGTAAAAGTTATGAACTTACAAGGCAAACATGCATACCATCATACGGGGGTCCCATACATCAATCCACCACCAACACCTTGCATTGTTGTGAGACATTTGTTACAAAATTGTGAAAGAATATTGTCAAAATCTTACTGTTAACTATAGTCCATATCTTACATTTGGTGTATTTTTCCCCCAACCCACACTATTGTTATTTTCTTAAAAATATTTTTATTATAGAAGTTGAGAACTTACAAAACAATCATGCACATGTGCAGAATTCCCATACAACACACCTTCATCAACACAACACACCATGGTGGAACATTTATTACAGATATAATATCATCAGACTGTTAGCCCTAACCATGGTCCATAGTGTATATTTGGCACGCTTTTTCCATACTCCTCCATTATCACACAGTACATCTTTGACATAGATGCAAGAATATTATATTATTACTGTTTACCACAGTCCATAGGTCACTCCAGTTGTATTTTTCCCATGCCTCTCCACATTCACACCACCCTGCAATAGTGACATACATTGGCTCTAGCTCACAAAAGACACACTTGCATCTGTACCATCAACCACAATTCTCATTCACCTCTGGGTTTACAGTGTTATTCAGTCCCTAGATTATTCTCTAGCTTTCCTTCAGTTGACATTTATATCCCTAGACTACCCTTTTCAGCTGCATTCCCATTTTTAAACCAGCTGTTAATCACTATAATGTGCTACCATCAACTCTATACATTTCCACACTTTTACAGTAAAGTTAATTAAAACTTCTACATGCATTAAGCATCAGTAGTCCATCTCATTCCCCCTCCCTTATCTCCTTTAAGAATCCACCACCTACCACCTGGTCTTGAAAATGTTTTCTTACATTTTCTTCTACAAGCATTATAGTTCTTGCTTTTATATTTAGGTTTTTGATCCATTTTCAGTTAATTTTTGTATAAGGTGTGAGATAGGGGTCCTCTTCTTTCTTTTGGCTATGAATATCCTGTTCTCCCAGCACCATTTGTTGAATGAACTCTGTTCTGCCCAAGCTGGATGAGTTTGACAGGCTTGTCAATAATCATTTGACCATAGATGTCAGGGTCTGTTTCTGAACCATCAACTCGTATCTATTGGTCTATGTATATGTCTTTATGCCACTACCATACTGTTTATACCACTGTAGCTAGGTAATATGATTTAAAGTCAGGAAGTGAGAGTCCTCCAGCTTTGCTCTTCTTTTTAAAGATAGTTCTGGCTATTTGGGCCCCCTTACCCTTCCAAATAAATTTGATAATCGTGTTTTCCATTTATCTAAAAAATGCTGGTGGAACTTTTTATCAGGATTGCATTGAATCTGTATAACAATTTGGGTAGAATTGACCTGTTAATGATATTCAGTCTTCCAATCCATGAGCATGGAATGTTCTTCCATTTATATAGGTCTTTTTAAATTTCTTTTTACAATGCATTGTAGCATTTCTAATAAAAGTGCTTTACATCCTTGGTTAAGTTTATTCTTAAATATTTGATTCTTTTAATTTCTATTATAAATGGATTTTTTTTTCCTGATTTCATCCTCAGATTGCACATTTTAGTGTCTTTTAAAGTCTATTTCATCTGATATAGGTATGGGTACTCCAGCTTTTTTTTTTTTTTTTTTTCTATCCTTTCACTTTCAATCTATTGGTATTCTTGGGTTTAAGGTGAGTCTATTGCAGACAACATATAGATGGATCATATTTCTTATCCATTCCACCAGTCTGTGTCTTTTGATTAAGGAACTTGATCCATTAACATTCAATGTTATTACTGTAAAGGCAGTTCTTATTTCCTCCATTTTGATATTTGCATTTTATCTGTCATATTTTATTTTCACCACTCCTTTGAGACTTTTAATTACTTTTACTGACATAATCTTCATTTCTATACTTTCTTCCAAGCCTCTCTCTCCTGTCTTTTCCTTTCAGACTGTAGCTCACCCTTTAGTATTTCCTGCAAAACATGTCTCTTGGTTACAAACTCTCTCAGTCTCTGTTTATCTGTGGATATTCTTTTTTTTTTTTTTTTTTTTTAAGATTTTATTTATTTATTCATTTATCCCCCCCTTGCTGCTTGTGCTCGCTGGGTCAGCTAACCACACAGTGCGGACAGGCTTGCCTTCACCAGGAGGACCCGGGAACTGAACCCGGGGCCTCCCGTATGGCAAACGGGAGCCCTACTGATTGAGCCACAGCCGCTTCCCAATCACCCTCATTTTTGAAAGACAATCTTTCCAGATATAAGTTTCTTGGCTGAAAGTTTTTCTCTTACAGTATCTTAAATATATCATACCACTCTCTTCTTGCCTCCATGTTTTCTGCTGAGAAATCGGTACTTAATCTTATTGGGTATCCCTTATATGTGATGTGTTGTTTTTCTCTTGCTGCTCTTAGAATTCTCTCTTTTTCTCTGGCATTTGACATTCTGATTAGTATGTGTTCAGAGTTGGTCTATTCAGATTTCTTTAGATAGGAGTACGTTGTGCTTCTAGGACATGGATATTTATGTCCTTCAGTAAGGTTGGAATATTTTCAACCATTATTTCTTCAAATATCCCTTCTGCCCTTTTTATCTTTTCTTCTCCTTCTGGGACACCTATGACACATATGTTTGCACATCTCTTGCTGTCATTTAATTCCCTGAGATCTTGTTCAATTTTTTCCATTCTTTTCTTCATCTGTTCTTTTGTATGTTTGCTTTCAGAGGCCATGTCTTCAAACTTACTGAATTCTTTCTTCTGCTTCCTCAAATCTGCTGTTATATGATTCCAGTGTATTTTTAATTTCACTTATTGTGCCTTCATTCCCATAAGGTCTGCTATTTTTAAATGTATGCTTTCAAATTCTTCTTTGTGGTCATCCAATGTCTTCTTAATATTCTTAATCTCTTTCATCATTTTATTGAATTTATTAAGGAGATTTGTTTGAACATTTATGATTAGTTGTTTCAGCTCTTTCATTTCATCTGGAAGTGGGCCATATCTTCCTGTTTCTTGGTATGGATTGTAATTTTTTGTTGGTGTCTTGGCATCTGGCTTACTAGAGTATTTATTCTGAGTGCAGTTTCTCTCTTTAGTTTAGGGCTTTCTTGCCCTTTCTCTTCCTTGCTGTTTATAGTAGTAGCCAAGGATGTAGTTGGTGCTGTAAGCTGTGGAGGCTAAAGCTGCCCTCATATCTCCAGGAACCAATGAAACTTCTCCCTCCTGTCTTCTTTGCCAGGGGTAGGGACAGATCCACAGCCACGTGTAATAATCCAAGTCATGCAGGCCGAGACTGTAGTTGCCCAGAGAGACTGATGAAGCTTCATGCCCCTTTCTTCCCTACCTGGGGTGGGAATGGAGCTGCAAATGTGTGCAGCAATCTATGCCTTGGAGGTTGAAAATGACTTCAGTTGCCCCAGTAATCTTCCGACTATTAAGTCTGTGCCAGCCAAATGTATATTCTGGTTATCCAGAGAGGCTGGTGTGGGTCTTGTCAGCTTCCTCCCTGCCAGAGGTGGGGCTGAAGCCTAGACTAGGATATCAGTCTGATTTGGGTGGAAAGTAGCTGGTGCTTATTGGCACTGTGATTTTCAGTCAACCCCACTTCCTTTCATGCTGGGGGTAAAAATGACAGTTATCAGCCTCTTTCTGACTTGGACATGTTCAAAGTTTAGCTGTTCTTAAGGTTATACTTTAGCCAGCTGATTTTACTAATCAGTAGCTAAAGTCAGTGGCCACCCATCTCTTCCTCCTGTTTTTGGGAAATGGAGCTTCCAACTCCAGCCACAGAATAGCTCCTGAGACGGCTTGTGCCGCCAAAGTTGGATTATCACCGGCCTCTATTGTGTGGCCTATATTTTCCCAGAGAGGCTGGAGCGGTGCCCCCAGCTTCCTTCTTGCTAGAGGTGGGTCAGGGACTTAGGCTAGAGCTGCAATCTGATCTGGATGGGAAGAAGTCAGTCCCTACCAGCACTGTGATTTTCAGCTTGCCCCACTTCCCCTCATGCCAGAGGCAGAGTTAAAATGGCGGCTATCAGCCTCTTTCTGAATTGAACAGATTCAAATTTTAGTTTTTCTTAGGATTGTTCTTTAGCCAGCCATATTTACTAATCAGTAGCTAAAGTTGTACCCAATCATCTCTTCCTCCCCCATTTTTGGGAAGTGGAGC
The DNA here is from genome assembly GCA_026826555.1 of Tolypeutes matacus. Taxonomy (NCBI): domain Eukaryota; kingdom Metazoa; phylum Chordata; class Mammalia; order Cingulata; family Chlamyphoridae; genus Tolypeutes; species Tolypeutes matacus. The sequence continues at coordinate 8,461,485 of JAKSZT010053887.1, read as the reverse complement.
TTCCAATTTCAGCCACAAAGGTGGCTTGTGCTGCCAGTGGAGGATGGGCACCGGGCTCCGATGTGTGGAGTACTCTAGTTACGAAGCTCCTCTGCAGATGGGCTCTCTCCTCCTTCTATTCTTTCTAGGATGTTGCAGGATGCTCTTTTGGTCTCCTGGAGCCCTCAAACAGGTGTTTTAGATAGCTCTGAGTGATTACTGCCTTGTAACACCAGCTGACTCTTGGAGCTCCTTATTCTCTTGCCATCTTGTTGGTTGTCTCCATAAATGGTAGTGTTTTAAATGTGAGTTAATTATCCAATTTTTTGCTCAGACTTCATATAAATATGATTTTTTTTTCTATATTGACATTATATCTGGCAACCATACTGTAGTTACTCATTAATTTTACTAGTGTTTTGTAGATTTCTTATGATTTTTACGTCAATAATGAGGTTTTCTATTAATAAAATGAATTTTATTAAGTATTTTATTAAATATTTATTAAAGGAAATGTACTAAATAAAATTTTATTAAGTATTTAATATCTATTACATATTTTTCTGTATACTTTCTTGAGAGACAGTTTTCTACAATTTTTTATTTCCTGTACTATTATTCACGTAGATGAGGTTCCCAGTGAAGCAGGTTGTGAGCTTGGCTCTCTTTTCCTAAGAAACACTTGTAAGAGGATTGCTAGTGGGATAAATTACAGTCTCTGCAGCTAGTATTGAGACTGCAACTGATACTCATTCATAACCCTACTCTACTCACCATCCTAGGTTTTCCTCATCCATAGTTGGTGTGATGGTTAGGCTAATGTGTCAACTCGGCCAGGTAGTTGTGTCCAGGTGTTTGTTCCAGCAAGCACTGGGCTAATTGTAATACGGGAGCATTTGTGGACTTCGATTACCAGTGAGTTTACTGCGTGGATGGCTGATTATATCTGCATCAATCAGGGAGATTGCATTATCGATGGGTGGTGCTTTTATCCAATCAGTTGAATGACTTAAGAGTGGAGGTGATTTCAACATTCAGAGAGAATTTCCCAGCTCCTCGTTGGACAGGCAACTTCTCCCAGAGACTCATCAATGACCTTTCATCGGGCTTTCATCGGAGCCCCTGGTTTGCAGCTTGCCTGAGGAACCTGGA